>QLPA01003130.1:0-13031 GCA_003313945.1 Lactifluus pinguis | reverse complement strand
CAATCAGGCACAAATACGTTGACTTCGCCCCATTCTCCCGAACAGACAATAGTACCGCACGCTCGTCATCCTCTTACCTTTTTGATGCCGACGCATGGCAGGTCCATAGGCTTAAAAAGAGTTGCACAGGAATCGTTTGTGGACGGACCAGGTAGGATTCGTCTAGGATCACAACAACGATGGCTAAGTTGTATCGCGCAGGCATAGTGTTCGAACGAGTGTCCATCGAATCGCTCCCAGATGATGTCCTGCTAGCAATATTCGATCAAGTCCGAGTGTCCAAGCCATATCATATATGGCATTTAAATTGGCCCAAGCTGGTGCATGTATGCCGAAGATGGCGATTCGTCATTTTTGGATCGCCACTCCGTCTCGAATTGCAACTGTTTTGCACACCAAAAACGCCAGTGAGGAAACTGCTGAATATTTGGCCAACACTTCCTCTCGTAGTTAAGACTGACTATAAATGGTCGGGCGAGGACAAATTCGAGAACGTCATTGACGCATTGGAGCATCGTGATCGAGTACAGGAAATTTATATCAGAGATCCACGAACCCAGGATGGTTTCTGGGAACAAATAGTGACGTTGATGCAGGAGCCATTTCCGGAATTGACATTTCTTTCGTTTAGCTCTTCTGATGCGTTACCCCTTCCCAACACATTCTTGAATGGATCCGCCTCGCGTTTACAACATCTCTTGCTCTGGAAAATTTCATTTCCGTCGTTGCCACGATTCCTCTTGACTACCAGAGACCTCACATCTCTTCGTTTTTCTGATATACCCAATTCTGGGTACATCCCACCCGAGACAATGGCCACATCCCTGTCCGTGTTGCCGAGGCTCGAACATCTCACCATCGGATTCCAATTTCCGACGCCTGACCCGAAACGAAGAAACCGACCTGTCCCGCCACAGACTCGGTTTGTTCTCCCCGCTCTCACTCAGTTGCAATTTCGAGGTGTCACCGAATACCTGGAAGTTCTCGTGGCCCAAATCGATGCACCTCTACTCAAGTTCGATCACTTCAAGATAGTTTTATTCCATCAACTTGTGTTTGATATTCCCCAAACTATTCGGTTCTTTGGTCACCTAGACTCATTCAAGACATCCAGTCTAACCTTGACGTTTAATACGCGACAATCTTCCTATTTCTACCCCGAGGCTTTCTTCTCTCCTTCCGGTATGGAGCCCCAAGCCTTGGCATCGATGGGTCGGAGTTGCTCGTGGCATATCATGTGCAAGACTTTAGATTGGCAAATATTTTCAATGGCACAGATATGCAGCCAGATTCCGTCCTTCCGATCTAGCGTGGAATCACTTGTCATCGATTGCACAGTTTGGAGCGAGCCAGAAACCGAGATAGATCCTACGGTATGGCTCCAGCTCTTTCGCTCATTTCCCTCTGTCCAGCGTCTTCAAATAACTCCCAACCTCGAGCGGTCCATCGCAGCTGCGTTAGGAGGGCTCACGGGAGAGTCAGCCGCCGATGTATTCCCCTCTCTACATAGCCTTGTCATTGTGACACTTAACACGTTACGCCGCCACATTGATACTGCGCCACCACTTGAAGGCATACAATCATTCGTCGCAGCCCGCCAGCATAGTGTAGCTGTCTCTCGCCGCCCCAAGTGAGGACACCGTAAGGCCAGTTCAGCCACTGTCCTTGGAGTCTTTCCCATTCTCTTTTTTCCACTTGCCCCCTTTCGACTTTCTACTATCTCTCCTCGTCCAGCTATCTTCTGTGCCTGAACGCGATTCCTGACTGCCGGTGTGTCATCCACCGCCCGTCTTGCACACCACAACTGAATGACACCTCGGCCACTCCACCCTTTGTGCAATAGCTCAGCGCTTTGTTACGCTGGCCTGTGTTGCGTCCTGCTCCAGTGTGTCGTTTATCTCGTTTCCCTCCTCTTGTCTCAGACTACATACCACACCCCGAATCACGTTCTATATTAGGTTGCGACCTGTTCTCCTTTCCTTAACACTAATTTTCCTTGCCTTTCGATGTCCTTGTCTCACAAAGTTAGTTGATTTCAGTTTCGTTCGTGACGTGCACCTCTTCAGTTAGGTCACCCCTTGCATTTTGGTCCCGACTTTTCTCTGTCGTTCCGTTTCTCCTCCTGTATGCTATCGGCTGTGCCGCTCATATCGTATCGTTTTCTTCCAATACCAAGAAAACATCCGTTTGGACGTTCAACTCGTGTTCGTACTCAATCCTTGGGCATAGCCGCGTGCGAAGTCATCAAATGGTATGTTCATATAGAACCTTTTCCCCCTTACCTTTGAAATATGTCCGCTTTATCGAGAGGAACGTATTTACTCAATTCACGATTAGCATGTTTGACCCGCTTTCTGAAGGTAGAGCCAGAGTGGAGATCATGAATCCGTAGTATGCAGGAACTCTTAAGGTAATTCTAGTGCAAGAAGGACAGGTAGTCAAAGTTGGCCGCATCATAGAGGTCGACGAAGAAGCGTCCGATCCGTCTGGGATTCTAAGATCCAAGTCCCCCAACTTGGGTGCGAGCCCAACCACAGACGCGCTTTTGCCACGAGAGGAGCCCGTCGCTCCAGGAACCAGATTGGTATTTCGGAAGCCGTAGATCGCGTCGGAAAAGCGATCAGTAGCTCGTCGTTTATATCCACTAGATCTGAATCACCTACCCAGCACCGAATCGACCCGTGTCCGCGTCAGGGTCGGCGACAAGTATCAGGTCCGAGGTCAAGGACATGCATGCTCGTGACTTGTTCCTACTGCCGCCGGCTCCTAGTCCACCCGCATCAGGCATCTATGCCAAGACCCTTTCCAAGGCAATGCATTCCTATCGCTACATACACCGACCATCCGTGCCGTGGACCCGCCAGCCTTAAGAATCTTGGAAGGCAGGAACCACACTCACCCGTGCGGGGTACCTGGCGGCAGCGTCACGGTCGCGATAGTCGCTCTGGGACGGGCGCGCTGGATGTGGGATGTCGACCGGGGCGATGAGATAGGAGCGAAGGTTAAAGTTGTGTATCAGCTGGTCGGCGTACCATCGCGTCGTGGAAGGCGCGGAGTTGGTTGCGTTTGTGGAGACGTGGCGGGGGTACAAAGAGGGGGTAGAGCATGAGGATAACATATTTCACAACCGTGACCATCGGGCTTCGCGGCTGTCGCGACTTTCGTTATCACTGCCGTGGTGATAAATAATGGTGATAAATAAAATTGGTCAAATTTTGGAACTATGGATATCCTTGTCGAGAAGGTCGTTTGTGGGTTCATGCACAGCACCCAATTATTAATAAAGGTTAGGTTTATGACAAAAATAGTAAGTACTCATAAATAAGTTATCCAATTAGGCGCGCTAGCTCTCCAAGTCAGACTCAACGCCGTGACGTACCACCGACTGCGCCCCATTCTCCCGACCAGAGTTGCACCGGAATCGTTTATGGATGGATCAGGTACGGCTCATCTAGGACCACTGCAACGATTGCTAAGTTGTATCGCGCAGGCCACGTGTTCCAACGAGTGTCCATTGGATCGCTCCCAGACGACGTCCTGCTAGAAATATTCTATCAAGTCCAAGTCTCCGTGCTGAATCACTATTACTATCAATGGCATTCAAGTTGGCCCGATCTGGTGCATGTATGCCGAAGATGGCGATTCCTCATTTTTGCATCACCACTCCGTCTCAAATTGCAACTTTTTTGCACTCCAGAAAGGCCAGTGTGAGGAACCTGATCGATATTTGGCCAACAGTTCCTCTTGTAGTCAATTTTGAAGGTTCAAATGAGGACGAAATCGACAACCTTATTGCCGCATTGGAGCATCGTGATCGCGTACAGAAAATTACAATCGGTGATCCACTAACCCGGGATGGTTTATGGGAACGAATAGCGACGTTGATGCAGAAGCCATTTCCGGAATTGATATATCTTTCCCTTGAGTCATTGCAAGGTGTGTTACCCCTTTCGAACACATTCTTGAATGGATCCGCCTCGCGTTTACAAGAGCTCTATCTTTGGGAAATCTCATTTCCCTCGCTTCCACGATTCCTCTTGTCTACGAGAGACCTCAGATCTCTTCATCTTATCGATATACCTAATTCCGGGTACATCCTACCCGAGGCAATGGCCACATCTCTGTCCGTGTTGCCAAAGCTCGAGTCCCTCATCATCCAATTCCAATTTCTGACGCCTCACCTCAAACGAAGAAACTTACCACAGACCCGGTCTGTTCTTCCCGCTCTCACCGAGTTGCAATTTCGAGGTATCAGCGAGTACTTGGAAGTTCTCGCAGCCCGAATCGATGCACCTCTACTCAGGTTTGATCACTTCAAGGTAGTCTTCTTCAATCAGCTTGTGTTTGATATCCCCCAAACTATTCGGTTCTTTGGTCACCTAGACTTATTCAGGACATCCAGTCTATCCTTGACGTTTGATACGCACAAATCTTCCTATTCCCACCCCGAGGCTGTCTTCTTTCCATCTGATATGGATCTTTATGAATCGGCAGCGATAGGTCAGAGTTGCTCGTGGCATATCATGTGCGACACTTTAGACTTGCAAGTGCTTTCAGTGGCACGGATATGCAGCCAGATTCTGTCCTTCCGATCTAGCGTGGAATCGCTCGTCATCGATTTCAAACTTTGGAGCCTCCTGTCCGAACCCGAGATAGATCCGACGGTATGGCTCCAACTCTTTCACTCATTTCCCTCTGTCCAACGTCTTCAAATAACTTCCTACCTCGAGCGGTCCATCGCAGCTGCGTTAGGAGGGTTCACGGGAGAATCCGCCGATGTATTCCCTTCGCTACATAGCATTGTCATCGTGGCACCTAGCTGGTTATCCCCCAATGACACCACGGCGCCACCACCCGAGGGCATACAATCATTCGTCGCAGCCCGCCAGCACAGTGGTCACCCCGTAGCTGTCTCTCGCCGCCGCAAGTGAGGACGCCGTAAGGCCAGTACAGCCAAGTCTTTCCCATTTTCTTTCCACTCGCCGCCTTTCCTCTTTCTACCATCTCTCCTCGTCCAGCTATCTTCTGTGCCTGAACGCGATTCCTGACCGCCCGTTTGTCATCAACCCGTGCTCTCCGCCCCCGTCTTGTACCCCACAATGCAACCTCGACCACACCACCCCTTATGCCATAGCTCAGCGCTATGTTACACTGGCCTGTGTTGCGTTTACTCGCTGACCTTGCTGTGTCCGTTTTCTCGTTGTCTCCTCTTGTCTCGGACTACGTACCACGCCCCGAATCACGTTCTATATTAGGATGCGACCCGTTCTCCTTTCCTTACCACTACTTTTCCCTTTGACGTCTTTTCAGTTTCGTTCTTGACTTGCACCTCGTCAGTTAGCTTACCCGTTTGTGTTATGGTATCCCCCCTCCTTGGTTTGTTCCCCGTATATTCATTCAAATGTATCTTTTTTTTTCAGGTGCGGTCCTCGTCTTTACAGGACTGGAGAGGGGTAGCTACCATGCTGCACAGGCGAAGTAGTAGTCCCGACCGTTCCGTCTCTCCTCTTGTATGCTATCAGCTGTATCGCTCGTATCGTATCGTTACTTCCGGACGGGCACACGTTTTCGTCGTGTTTGTACTTAATCTTAGGGCATAGCTGAGTACGAAGTCAGCAAATGGTACGTTCGTATAGTCCCCCCTTACCTTTGAAAAAATGCCGCCTTATCGACAGGAACGTTGGAACGGGGGATAGGACTGGGGGAGAGGTGCAGAAGACGGGCGCGGAGTGGCTGAGTAACTACACGCTGACGTAAGGGAAAACAACGGTTCTTGTTCTTGACGCGAAACCACGACTCGAGGGGCAGGCCTGGCAGGACTCACGACTCCAACGTATCTACTCGATCCACTGGCATGTTTGACCCGCTCTGTGAAGTGCAGGGCGATAAAGCCAGCTTGGATATCACGAGTCCGTATGAAGGCACTCTCAAAGAAATCAAGAAGGACAGGTAGCCAAAGTTGGCGAAGGTCGTTGTGGATCATTGAGGCCGACAAAGAAGCGTCTGATCTTCTGACATCTGAGTCCCCCGATGCGAGCCCAACCACGCGGGGGGCGCTTTGAGGAGCGCGGACCTCCAGGGAATTAGCGGTCCGATCGCGTTGGAAAAGCCGTCAGTAGCTCATCGTTTGCATTCACCAGATCCAATAACTTACCCACCGAGGGATCAACCACGTCCGCGTCAGGGTCAGCGGGGAGTACAGTATCAGGTCCGAGGCCAAGGACGTGCATACCCGTGACTTCTTCCCACGCTGCCGGCTCCTACCTACTCCACCCGCATCCATCCTTCTCAAGACCCTTTCCAAGGCAATATATTACTCAGTATAGCACAGACCATCCATGCCGTGGATCCGCACTGTGCTTACAGCCTCGCCTCAGCCCTTAAACATCTCGTGTATCTCGGAAGGTAGATACCACGCTCACGGTGAGTAATGTTGGCGCAGTCGGGGCCGGACAGCACGCGACGCCAGTGCGGGTACCTGGCGGCAGCGTCGCGATCGTCGCTCAACGCGCGGATGGGGCGATGGGAAAGGAGAGCGAAGGCTCAAACACTCAAGTTGGACATCAGCTGGTCGGCGGACCATCGAGTCGTGGAGGGCGCGGAGTTGGCTGCATATATGAAGATGTGGCGGGGGTATGTCGAACCGGATAATTGTATGAGGACGAGACATTTCACGATTCACAAAGATGTTTCGTCGGGTTTCGAGAATGTCGCTATCACTGCCGCGGTGATAATCTTCAGTCAATGCAATTATTCAAAGTTCTGGGATATGGATTCCCTTTTGTCGAGAAAGCTTCGTTGTTTGTGGGTTCGTGTGATTTCGCGACAGCGCTGAGAGCACCCGAGAGATTCTAAGGTTAGAGTTGTATTTAGTATCCCTTGAGGCACCCTCTGCCAAACGGGATTCTCTATGACAATAACTTACTCACGAATATCCAATTAGGCGCACTTTCGGGCCAAATGCGAACCACGGACTCGGACTGCGCCCTATGACCAGATAATAGTACTACTAGTATCGCACACTCGTCATTCCCTGAGACCTTTTGATGCCGATGGATGACAGCTCCATAGGCTCAAACAGAGTTACACAGGAGTCGCTTGTGGATGGACCAGGTAGGATTCATCCAGAGTCACATCAATGATTGGCAGTCGATCGCTGAGTTGTACTTTTGTACAGGCCTGGTGGTCGAACGAGTGTCCATTGAATCTCTCCCAGACAATGTCCTGCTAGCAATATTCTATCAAGTCCGAGTCTCCAAGCCGTATCGTAGATGGCATTTAAATTGGCCCAAGCTGGTGCACGTATCCCGAAGATGGCGATTCCTCATTTTTGCATCACCGAAACATCTCGAATTGCAACTTTTTTGCACACCAAGAACGCCAGTGAGGAAACTGCTCGATATTTGGCCACCATTTCCTCTCCTAGTCGAGAATGAATCGGAATGGTCGAGCGAGGACAAATCCGAGAACCTCATTGCCGCATTGGAGCATCGTGATCGCGTACAGAAAATTACTATCAGAGATCCACAAACCCGGAATGGTTTATGGGAACGAATGGGGACGGTGATGCAGGAACCATTTCCAGAATTGAAATGTCTTCGCCTTGAGTCATTTTCTGGTATGTTACCCGTTTCCAACACATTCATGAATGGATCCGCCTCCCGTTTACAAAATCTCACTCTCTGGGAAATCTCATTTCCGTCGCTTCCACGATTCCTTTTGTCTACAAGTGACCTCACATCTCTTCATCTTTGGGATATACCCAATTCTGGGTATATCCCACCCGAGACAATGGCCACATCCCTCTCCGTATTGCCGAAGCTTGAATCCCTCATCATCAGATTCCAATCTCCAACGCCTGATCCCAAACGAAGAAACCGACCCGTCCCGCCAGAGACCCGGTCTGTTCTCCCCGCTCTCACTGAGTTGGAGTTTCGAGGTGTCAGCGAGTACCTGGAACTTCTCGCGGCCCGACTCGATGCACCTTTACTCAGGTTCAATCGCTTCCGGATAGTCTTGTTCAATCAGCTTGTGTTTGATATTCCCCAAACTATTCGGTTCTTTGGTCACTCTACCTCATTCAGGACATCCAGTCTAACCTTGAGGTTGGATGGACGGCCAGCTTCCGCTCAGGCTGTAATCTTTCCATCTGATATGGCGCCCCGTCCGTTGACAATGATGGGTCAGAGTTGCTCGTGGCATATCATGTGCGACACTTTAGATTGGCAAGTGTTTTCAATGGCACAAATATGCAGCCAAATTCTGTCCTTCCGTTCTAGCGTGGAATCACTTGTCATCAGGTGCGACGATTTAGGCGGGCAAAAAGCCAAGTCAGACAAGATCGATCCCACGGTATGGCTCCAACTCTTTCACTCATTTCCCTCTGTCCAGAGTCTTCAAATACCCGCCATGCTAGAGCTGCCCATCGCAGCTGCGTTACAAGGACTCGCAGGAGACGACGTATTCCCCTCTCTACACAGCCTTTCCATTGTGGGGCGTAGTATGTCAGACGACTCGGAAGCTGCGCCACAAGGCATACAATCGTTCGTCGCAGCCCGTCTGCATAGTGGTCACCCAGTAGCTGTCTCTCGTCGCAGGGGATGAGCACACCGTAAGGTTAGCACGGCCACAGTCCTTGGAGTCTTTCACATTTGTTGGTTCCCTTCCCTCCTTCTACCATCTGTCTGTCTTGGTCTCGATATATTCCGTTTTTGACTGCGATTCTTGATCGCCTATGTGTCATCCACCCGCCCTCTGCTCCGCAATGCCACCACGACCACGACCACCCTTTTTGCCTTGGCTCAGTGCTATGTTGCACTGGCCTGCGTTGCGTTTACTTTCCCTTCTGTGTCCTTTATCTCTTTGTACTACTTGCCACGTGTCGAATCACGTTGTATATTAGGTTGCGATCCGTTATCCTTTCCTTACCACTACATTTTCCTTGCCGTTCAACGTTCTTGTCCAAGTTAGTCTATTTCGGTTTTGTCCTTGACTTGCACCTCGTCAGTTAGCTTTCCCATTTGTGTTGTGGTATCCACCCTTCTCCTTGGCATGTTCCCCTTATATGCATTCAATTTGTATCTTTTTTTTTAAAAGTCTGCACTTATATTCCGCAATACATACGACGAAAAAGACGTGGTCATTGTATGTGTAGGAATGGAGAGGGGTACTAGCTACCATGCTGCACACGCGAAGTAGTGGTCCCGCCCTCTCTGTCGTTCTGTCCCTCCTCTTGTATGCTATCGGCTGTGCCACTTATATTGTATCGTTGCTTCCAATCCAAACAATGTGGATGAGCACACATTTTCCTCGTGGTCGTACTCAATCCTTGAGCATAGCCGGTGCGAAGTCATCAAATGGTATGTTCATATAGAACCATTTCCCCCTCACCTTTGAAATACTGTATGTCCGCTTTATCGATCGGAACGTATCTACTCGATTCACGATTAGCGTGTTTGACCCGCTTTCGGAAGGTAAAGCCAGCGTGGAGATCACGAATCTGTATGTAGGAACTCAAGGAAATCTCAGTGCAAGTAGGACAGGTAGCCAAAGTTGGCTGCGTCATTGAGATCGACCAAGAAGCGTCCGATCCGTCTGAGATTCTAACTTGGGTGCAACTCGGAGCCCAACTATGGACGAGCTTATACCACGAGAGGAGCGCGTCGCTCCAGGAACCAGCCCTGGTATTTCGGAAGCCGTAGATCGCGTCGGAAAAGCGATCACTGCAGTAGCTCGGAGTCTGTATCCACTAGCCCTCGCCAGCGCCTGTACTATATGTCCTTCCGAGTTCTGGGACTTTATGACAAAAATAGTAAGTACTAAATAAGTTATCCAATTAGGCGCGCTGAGGGCAGACTCAACGCCGTGACGTACCACCGACTGCGCCCCATTCTCCCGACCAGACAATAGTATCGCACACTCGTCATTCCCTCATACCTTTTTGATGCCGACACATAGCAGCTCCATAGGCTCAAAAAGAGTTGCACAGGAATCGTTTATGGATAGACAAGGTAGGATTCGTCGAGGGTCACATCAACGACTGCTGAGTTGTATCGCGCAGGCCTAGTGTTCGAACGAGTGTCCATCAAATCGCTCCCAGACGATGTCCTTCTAGAAATATTCGATCAAGTCCGAGTCTCCAAGCCGTATCAAAAATGGCATTTAAATTGGCCCAAGCTGGTGCATGTATGCCGAAGATGGCGATTCCTCATTTTTGCGTCACCACTCCATCTCAAATTGCAACTCGTTTGCACAGAAAAAATGCCAGTAAGAAGACTGCTCGATATTTGGCCAACACTTCCTCTCGTAGTCAAAAATGACTGGAAATGGTCGGGCGGCTTCGAGAACCTCATTGCCGCATTGGAGCATCGTGATCGCGTTCAGAAAATTACTATCAGAGATCCACAAACCCGGGATGGTTTATGGGAACGAATGGCGGCGGTGATGCAGGAGCCATTTCCAGAATTGAAATGTCTTCGCCTTGAGTCATATTCCGGTATGTTACCCGTTTCCAACACATTCTTGAATGGATCCGCCTCGCATTTACAAAACCTCACTCTCTGGGAAATCTCATTTCCGTCGCTTCCACGATTCCTCTTGTCTACAAGTGACCTCAGATCTCTTCATCTTTGCGATATACCTATTTCTGGGTATATCCCACCCGAGAGAATGGCCACATCCCTCTCCGTGTTGCCGAAGCTTGAATCCCTCATCATCCGATTCCAATCTCGGACGCCTGGCCCCAAACGAAGAAACCGACCTCTACCCCCAGAGACCCGGTCTGTTCTTCCCGCTCTCACAGAGTTGGAATTTCGAGGTATCAGCGAGTACCTGGAAGTTCTCGCGGCCCAACTCGATGCACCTCTACACAGGTTTGATCGCTTCAAGATAGTCTACTACAATCAACTTGACTTTGATATCCCCCAAACTATTCGGTTCTTTGGTCACCTAGACTCATTCATCAGGAAAACCCTCACTTGCTAATTTGACATAATTAAGTCTAATTACGTGGTAAGCGCCCATTAGCAGTTTTAACTATCCCCCTCTAGCGATTATAACTAATTAGCATTAATTGCGTTAATTTTGCTAATTTTGCTAATTTGTGGCTCTAGCTGATTAGCAATAATTGATACAATGCACGCTAAAATCACACTAATTTTTCAATCTGGTTTTCAAATTATTACTAAACCTTTGTTAAATTATCAAAAACGAGCAAAGTACTAAAACTGTAATAAAGTCCATGCGATTTAATATGCTACCTGCACCTACATATTGATATATAAGTGTCCCATCCAAAACTGTTCCTTGGGTATATCTGGACACTCGACGCTTCAGTAGTTACAGCACATAATTACGTAGCAGACTCACAATCTTTGTATATGGGCCTTTTACAATTGCAACGCCGAGTGCTGGCCCCATGTTCACTGCTCCACTATTGGACCATGTCAGATGTGACAGGTGATTAAAAATGGCCGACGTACCTGGCATGCTCATATATGATGGTTCAAGAGCCATATAACACCAAACAAAACTGAAAGAAGTTCACAAGGTCTGGTATAAGCAGGCGATTCTTCGACTCGGAAGAAGGTGAGATGTACATACGGGAGTGGGGCCTTCGCGGTTGTCAACCCTCTTAACAGTAGCGTTGCACAGACCGTGCCAAGAATATGGTAAACCCGCTAAGAGTGGGGACGCCGTCACAAACGACGTGCACATCGGGGTGTTGCATGCAAGCAGGATTGCTGCAATCGATCTGTACGTGAAGGAGAACATGAAGATAAAGTAGGTGCTCATGCTGAACGGGACCGACTAATGCAAGCATCAGCACGATCCAGTGCACTTCGCGGTAAGTCGAGAATACGAGCCAGAAGAGTGTGAGGGGGACGAGCACTCCACCCACTTGTTCCATCAGGAGATGGACCTCTGTGGGTGGGTCCTCGCCATGCGCGTCTTTGTATCGACGGATCTCTTTGGAAAATAGGAATCATCAATCAGCTTTGTTTTGGAAGGCGGAGGGAGAGAGGGAGAGAAATTAGAAGAGAATTTCAGTCCATACCAGTTCCAAAAGGGCATCGTGCACATTACGGCTCCTCCATTACCCTGGTGGGTGACGGTGTAGTGGTGGGGCAGAGAAGACAGAAGCGGCTTTGAGGGCTAAGTTGAACTTTCAAACTGATGTGGGAAATTAAAATCGTACGACCTTTTTTTTTCGTACGGCTTTCAAACTCAGAAAGTGATGGCCTGTGGCTGACAGATAACTCCGCGACGTGAACTGAACATGGCAGAAGACGAAGTCAAGCCATGCGCAATTCGGGAACTGTAACCTTCCCAGTCGGTGATATCGGTTTTCACCCATACTGTAGGTTTTTCTGACCATTCCCCTCCAGTACCGCAAACACCCGTTTGTCCAACCAAAGGCAAGGCACACGCACATCGATCTCGCGCCTCCCATGACTCTACACATCATGAAAATGGCAAATCCGGAAGGAGTGGTTGCCGGCCGCGACGATTGATAAGGTATACCCTCTTCTCTGCCCCCCTTTGCCCATCATCGTATTTCACCTGATATTACCAACTAGTTATCAATTTCAGATCGTCGATCTCGTCAGTACACGCCCGCGCTTATCGAAACTCGATTTTTTTGTCGCTCTTCTCTAGCTCAAGCGGGGAAAGGTACGTCCAACCAACCACGGAACAGGTCGCACTGCTCACACAGCAGAACACGCTTCCAGAGCTCACGCTCGATATCAGCTTGCTAAGCTATAGCGCCGCCGCCGCCACTACCTCCAACGCTACTACCACCACTGTGTCTCGGCTGAGCCTATCATGTGGTCAGCCATGCCTGCGCCTGAACTAGGGTGGCCTCCAGAGCCGCATTTTTTACAGCACGCATGTCCATTCACCGATTGATACCATACTTGGACTAGGACTACCTGGGACTCTCAGACCCAACTTGGTGATGTAGACCTGTTCGAGCCTTCCCAAAACGGATGTGCTATGTTGTTTCATTGGAAGCACATGCTTCAGGGGAT
>QLPA01003128.1:0-11077 GCA_003313945.1 Lactifluus pinguis | reverse complement strand
GCATTGTAGACATTGATAAGAAGATCCTTTGTCTTATCAATGTCCACAATGCAATTAAGCAAGCCTTAAGGAGCATCTAATACAATTTAAGGCCAGATGGGTTTTCCTGATGATGCTGCAGCGTTATTCCCTCTTTTGTTATCTAGGCGGACCAGGCCGCCAGTGCCATTGACACGAGTCGCGCGTCGAGCACGTATCGGTTCCTCGAGTCGGGCCGTCTGTGCCATAGGCACGACAATCATTATTAACGATGGTCTTCATCGTTTCATCATATGTTTGAGACTTATGAGAAATATATTTATTCTCAATGCACCTTCGTTTCAGTGTGCACACTTAATCCTGATCGCGAGGACTGGCAACCTCGCGTTCTCCTTAGACTCAGGCCCGATACGGGCTCGGTCTGGAAGGCCGCTCGCGCGAGCTGACACATCGACGTGTCAAACGCTTGGGCGACCTCGAGCTGGCCTGGGCATTGTGATAGTTTAGGATCTCCGATCCTAAGCAGGGTAGTTTATTTAATTCACGCGCTTGCACATGAGTCCTTATTGATTCAAGTATTATTAAGGTAAGGTGACCATTAGGGCCACCTTACACCCTCCCCCACAAGAACAGACTCAGGGGGTGGATTGGAGATTCAATCGATGAAGTGGCGTCGCCATGATAGTCCACCGGCTTGGATAAATAAGTGCGTCTACGACGTGATGATTAATGCAAAATGATAAGGAAGGGCGTTGAGATGATCGGGGTATACATGCACTTTGTAGATAAGATGATCTCATTTGAACGCTCTATCCTGGTCCCATCCTATCGCCCCATCCACGGGCGTTAGTAGGATCCTCGTCATCCATTGGGGTGATATGGGCGCGGATGTAATCTTCTGCGGGTTTAAACGGTCGCGTGTCCCTCTGAACTGGTGCGCCTGGGGCGTTTCGTGCTTCCCGGGCTCGCTCGAGTACCGGGTTGTAGTTTCCCGGCGCATCCACATGAACTGATCTTAGGATGAGTGCGGGGTTATCTGCGATGCGCCTGCGAGCCTGATCCCTGGCGTGTCTCAGGATCGGTGCGCGGGTACTTTCGGGGCGCTCTACGAGCTCCATCTCGATGTAGGCAGTGGCCCAGGGGCGCCATTGCTCTGCCTCGTCGATGGTGACTCTGTTCCATGCCAGAAACATGGCTATTTGTTCGACGTCTGAGTGGTGCTCAGTGCCGAACTGACCTTCCGCGTATGGTTTGCTTCATCGAGTCCGGTGTATGAGCAGCTGATGTTGAATCAGTAACTGCTCGTACCTCTGTGGTACTCCCAGTAGTGCCGCGGCCGCACTTAGGAAGTTAAATCGGAGTGGGCCATTGCATGTAGCCATCCCTCTGGGGTTGAATGGCAGTAACAATAGGAGTGCCCTATTTCCTTCAATGTGGGCGTTCTGGAAACCCTTCCCGACTAAGGGGATTCCGATGTATTGAAAGTGCTCGTCTGCGGAGCGTCTCTGGTGCAGCCAACACTTCCAGATTGCCGTTTCTGTGGCAGGCAGGGGTTCTGGGCGACAAGTGGGGCCAATATTCGCTTGTATGTTAGTCCACTGGTCGAGTGCACGACTGTGAAGGTCGCCTCGCAACTCGGGTGGGGTGAACCGAATGCGTTCTACATAGGCCCGTGCATGTCCGATCTTTCCTGGAGCATTGAATAATGCATCCACTGCTGTTTGTGTGCACGGGTCTTTCTCAGGTGACATCAGTGCACCGTTCCTCCCCCCTAAGACGAAGCCCACGATTGGAATCTTGTTATGAAGTCTCCGAGCCGCGAGTGCGTGGGGCGTAAGGAATTTCTCCCGCTTCACTAGGGTGGTGCGAAAGTGTGGCTGGCCATCCGGGGACATGTAACCATTGGCCAGTACGTAGCGTGCATGTGCCAGGAAATCAATCTTGTCGTCCTCAGTCAGCGGGATGGAGGGGTCGTCGGTGCATAGCATGTTGTTGGCACTGTAGTAAACGATGGGGAGTAGTGAAGGGAAGCCAAATCGGGGGGATATAGGAGTGGTTGGTTGCGCCAGCGGTGTCAGTGCCCGTGTGTCTCCGGTGGTGAAAGGGTTGTGCATGACTTGTATGCAGGAGAGTAGCTGTGGAGGCGCAGACACTGGTCGTATAGTGTCGCGGTCCTCGTCCATTGATATTTCGGAGTGTGTGCGCACGGAGGCACACGGAGATATGTCCCTTCTGGGCACTTTGCACGGCCTGTCTTCCGGGGGGTGGTTTAGGCGGTCACTCAACTCGATGATCTGAGTGTGCTGCTCCTTGAGTGCAAGTTGCGCTTGTTCCTGTTTCTCCCAGGCTTCCTCGAGCTTGTCGTTTGAGGCGGTCAGTTGTTCTTGTAGTGCAGCGACATTGGCGAGTAGGTGATCTCGTTCTTCACGCATGTTGGCCATGATCGCCTCATCACGTTCCTCTTCTGCGCTTCGGATGGATGGCTCCCCGGCCACCATTTGTTCACAGTAGTGGATAGCCCACGAGGTGCACGTGTCGCAAGTGCGTGGTTCGTGGATTATTATGTGGAGGCGTGCATCATAGCACCAAGTTGATGTGGTCGTCATAATCGATGCAGTGTGCTCAGTGGCAGTAGGTTCACTGTAATCGTTAAGTGGGACAGCGGGTTGGGATGTATAGGGTTCCCTTACGGTCTGGTTGACAGTCCTTCGGGTTATACGGGTCATTGGTCTTCGCAGATTATGTCTGCGCCAGCATTTATATCGTATAGATAGTGTCCCGTTTCGAAACGGGGTAGTAATCTTAATTAATTCGTTTGCGATAGCCGAAGCGATCGGTTTTGCAGTGATCGGTTGTTATCGTTCGACCAATCTGGCGATCGTGCATGTGGAGCTCAATCTTTTGACTTATGACGTGGTAGATCGAATGGATCTTCGATTCCCATCAGTTCGAGATAGGCGTCAAGTGCCTGCAGATCTTTGCACGTTTTGTAAGATTCCCAAGTGGTATCCCCCAGGTTCCAGCATATCTGGAATGATAGCTTGTTCTTGGTCCAGTTGTGGGCCAAGACCTCGTCCACTAGCCACTCCTGGTCATTGGGAGTACCAAAGTCATAGTAAGGTTGTGTCTCCCGATGTGGAAAGAGTGCATCATCATTTGCTAGATGTGCACGCAGCTTACTCCGGTGGAACCGGTTGTGGATTCTCCGTGCTTTCAGTTGTGTAGGCAGCTCTACAGAATATGTAGAGACTTCCAGACGTGCATCGGAAACTTTGAACGGTCCAATATATTTGGGCAATAGTTTCGATGCCCGTCCTTTTGGCAGCGATAGGTCTGCGGTGGAGATGTACACCAGGTCGCCAGCTTTAAAGGCGTCGTCTTGCTTGCGCCGAGTGTTGGCGTGATGTGTCTGGCGTACCCTGCTTTCTATGATAGCGTCATGTGCATCGATCAGGTTCTGTAAGGCCCTGTTCACGAAGTGTTTCACACCAGGGACGGAACTTGGTTCCGGACATGAGCCGGGATTGATGCTGGGTATGTACCCACAATTCAGCTCAAACGGTGCGAAGCCCGATGAGCTGCTGACTGCAGAGTTTATCGCGAACTCGACCATCGGCACTTTGTCTGACCAATCCTGTTGATCCGGGCTTACTAGCGCACGGAGGATCTGAGTTATGGATCTGATCGCTCGCTCCGATGCACCATCCGTTTGCGGATGGAAAGACGTGGACATCAACAGTTTAGTGCCGAGCAGTTTGTGGGTCTCACGCCAGAAACGAGACGTGAATTTAGAGTCGCGATTGGACACGATAGATTGTGGCAACCCGTGCAATCTCACGATCTCTCTGACGTAGATCCAAGCGAGTTCACTCGCCTTGATTGTTGTGCGAATCGGTACTAGGTGTACCATTGATGTTAGACGGCAGATTACTACCCACAGGTAATTGAAGTCGCCTGATTCAGGGAATGGACCGACGAAGTCCATCGCGATAGATTCCCAAGGTCTAATCGGGATTGGCAAACTGTGCAATAGCCCGGGCACTTTCTGTGAGCGGGACTTAGTTGTCTGACACACGGGGCATGTTTTGCAATAGTGTTCAACGTCCTGACCAATGCGTGGCCACCAGTAGTAACGGCGGATGTATTCCGACATCTTTTGTGGCCCCAGATGTCCCAGCACTTGATGTGCTTGCGTTAGCACGATCTCGGTTAACCGTCGCTTGTCGTGTACGATCACCGGGATGCATAATACGCGATCTCCGGCTAGATTGTGTGTATATAGCAGATCATCGACGATGTCGAAGCTCTTGTAGTGCTTGATGTTCTTCAACACTTTGGAGAACAGCTTATCCTTTGCATATCCGAGCTGGACATCCTTCAAGAATGATTGATTGCCCTCAATCCGTGGGCGGAGATCCGAGTACTGTTTGAGTGAATCAATGATCGTAGGATCATCCCCAGATTCCTCGGACATTTGATCTTCCGTTTGAATCTGAGGAACTTGTTCTTTATGTGCAGCCATCTCAACTGCTTCACTCTGGCGTGGTTCTACCACCTCAATGACTTTCCAACTGGGCGCCAATGAATGTTTTCATCAGGTCGCTTTGGAGTGCGCCGCTGTCTTTTGGGGCGATCGACCGTAAGTGAGTGATTATCCGGCGTGCTCATTGCGCGATTCTCTTCGAATCGATCCCAAGGTAGATCTTCGCCTTCGGGATCTAACCGGGAGTCCGCGTTTACATACTGAGCTGCATCCTGCTGCTCGTCCCATAGATCACTCTCGTAGTACCTTGAGAGTGCATCGGCGACCAGATTTGTCTCGCCCTTGATGTAGATAATGTCAAAATCAAATCGGGTGAGGAATTCCATCCATCGCGCCTGTCTACTATTCAATCGGCGTTGGGTCTTGAAGAATTCCAATGCCTTGTGATCCGTCACGATCTGAAGTTTCCGACCCAGTAGTTTATCTTCCCATTTGAGAAGTGCTTCGAGAATTGCGATTGTCTCCATTTCAAACACACAATAATTCATTTGAGCCAGTGTGAACTTCTTTGACATGAAGCCGGCGGGGCGGCAAGTTTGCCAAGTCTCACCCTGGCCGTACATCGCACCGATGCCTGAGGTAGATGCATCGCACACGACCCAGATCGGCTCAGGGATCAACGGATCTATCGGCTTAAGGATAGGCGACCTGCATGAGATTGTCTTTATATTCTGAAAGCACGCTTCGTGCAATGGTTTCCAGTAAAACGGCTGGCTGTTCTGACAAATAGCTGACAGCGGGCTAGTGTATGCGGTTATATCTGGCATAAAGTGTGCCAGGTATTGCACAAGTCCGAGAAATCGCTGCACATCCTTGTGAGTACGCGGTGTGCGCCACTCGCGTATCCGGGCCATCTTATCAGAATCAGCATGCACTCCTCGATCATCTATGCGGTGACCGAGGCAGTCCATGTTATCGGAATATAGATCACACTTATCTCGCTCAAGATAGAGATGGTGCTTCTTTAGTGTACTGAACACATATTCCAGATGCTTCTCGTGTTCCTGTAGTGTATTGCTAAAGATGAACAGATCATCTATGTAGGCGTATACAAATACGCCGATTACATCGCGAAAGATAGCCGTCATCAGGTGCAGGAACGTGGCGGGTGCATTACAATTGCCCTGCTGCATAACATTACTCTCGAACGTCCCGAATACCGTAGAGAAGGCGGTTTTATGTACATCTGCGGGATCGACTCTGACTTGCTCGTAGGCATTTGATAGATCTATCTTAGATCTGTATCTAGCTCGCGCTACATCCATCCGGATCTGATCTTGATCTGGGAATGGGGTAACATCTTTGTGGGTATTTTCATTGCATTGGTGGCAGTCCATAACTGTCCTTAGTCCGCCTGACTTCTTAAGAATGCACAGTAATGGTGCAGCTTGTGGAACTGCCTTTGGCGTCCACCAGCCATTATCTATGTAATGACATAGTTTCTCCATTAGTTTAGAGCGCATTGCCTCAGGGCAGCGAGGTAAACGGTAGGAATATTGCTTAGTCTCATCAATCAAGGGTATCTTGTGATTGATTTCGCGTAAAGGAGGTAGTCCCGGCAGGGAACCATTCATTATTTCTGAGTACTTTGTGAACCATTGATCCCGGCGTGCATCTAGATCGATCTTATCTCTTGTAGGGTCCATTAAATGGACGTGGTGTTCCTTCCGCCCCTCACTCGGAAGAAGTGGTGAGCCCTGTCTGCGAAGGGTTTGTGAGGGAATCGCAGATCGGGGCGGTAGTCAGTGATCGGCTCGCGAGATCACTACCTCACCGGAGGCTGGACCTCGGGATCGCGCCGTCCGTTTCCGGGAGATCATCAGGTCTTCCTGTCCTGCTGATAGTGTCGGTACAATCTGATTTTGGAACAGTAATTTATTGCGGCTGAAATCTAGCACAAGTCTGTGTTTCTGCATGAATGGAGTGCTGATAATCATATCGTAGCGATCTATATTAACCACATCTAGATATGTGTCATTATCTTTGACCAGTCCGAGCTCAAGTGTAGCTCTCGAGCTGAAATTAATAACTGATCGGCTACCGACCGTGCCTAATTGTAGTGCGATCGGATTATCCAATTGCAGAATGTTTAACTTGGCCACTCAGGCGAAGTCATGAGTAATTGATACTGTAGTGCTTCCGGAGTCCAACAGTGCATAAGCCTCAAGGCCATTCACTCTGATAAGCGTAGCCATGCATCTGCGATCATTGTTCGAGCTGCGCGGGCGTTCACCAGGTGCGTAGCTTCTGCACTGAGCCGATTGGAATTCCCGATCTTTTGCTGGACCCTCATCGCGTCCGGCGGCAATGTGGACGATGTTGATTTCGCTGCTATGGGTGATTCTGGGATCACTTGGATTGTCATCTGAATGTGGCAAGATGTATCTATAGGTGGGAACCGAGTGACTGATCTCGTTAAAATTATTTGCCTCCGAGTCGATCTCGGATCGCATCTGATCATCCCCGCCGTCGTGGGGTAATGCACTTATCTGGGCGATAAGTGCATGGAGGCTTTTTCGGTCCCCGGATTCCTTGGAGTGCCGTGGCTGTTGAGCTCCATTTCCTCGATTCTCCAGCTCGATGCAGTACCGGGCGACCTGTCTACAATGTGATTGCAATAGATCTATCTCTCCGCACCTCAGATCGTGATCGAGGCGTTCAAGTTCGAGAGACTCTTCCAGATCTTTGCATCGATCTACAGCACACTTGCTAGCCAATCGAAGTGTCTCAGCTTCCACTGTCCGGTCGTGGAGTTTGCCCTCCAATTCTATGATCCGGTCATTGAGTGACTGGATTGGTGATCTTCCCTGGCTTTCTGTACGTGCCATGGTCCATCCCAGGGATATCAGATCGCACTCGAATCGATCTCGAGCTCTCCAGGCGATCGAGTTATCTTCCTCGATCGCCTTCGCGATCACGATGTGTTCTTTGAAACCAATGCACACATCGCATCCGCGCGTGTGAGTCACACTGTATTGAGGCATGAATTCAAGCGCATCATGAGGCACCCAAGGTGCACGTTCGTAGTGTGTGCGGATAGCGTCACGTCGTGTTTCCCAGTCCACATCTTCCAACTGAGGCGGGGGGACACTTTTAGGTATCCCATCTTCGTGCATCATATGAATGTACTCAGTATCTGAGTTATCATCTTCCGATGGCATGATGTAGCCATCGTATTCTTCATATACCATTTCATCTTCATTATATTGTGAGCCATCAGGATCATCCGAGTGATTGTCTGGGTCAGATCGCCCTTCCTGAGCATTGCCGTTATCTGGCTCAGCTTCGGCGTCGTTGATCCCCTCAGACCCTTCTGATGGCTTATCTTCGACCGGCTGTCCTGTTTCCGATCTGTCATCAATCACCTGTGCAGCGAACATTTGACGCTGCGCCGGTTTCTTAAACTGTGGGCACTTAGGATCGGTGGCAATATGCCTGATCTTGCCGCACTTGTAACAAGTATATTTTGAAGTGTCGCCCTTCCCGGCTTGGGGAGTCTTGGCCGAGTGAGGGCCTGGTTGTTGTTCCTGTGGCCTTATCTGGCCACTGGGACGGTTCACTGGCTTCTTGACTGATTGATTTCGCGAGCGTGTTTGATCATTAGATCGCGTAGATCTCTGTGGGGTCCCCGTAGTGGCTGCCACTGCGGGGGTACTCTGTGCGTCTGATCTACGCCCAGATCTGAGTGAACTGAAGATCACTTCGATGTTTCTTGCCTTGCTCACAATTTCGCTTATGGTGCTCCGCTCTGCAGAGATTCCCTCATATAGGATGAGGTGATTACGGATATCTGATGGTAATCCGTTGTATAATCTCCTTTTGAATGAGTACTCATCCAGGTATTGTGCAAGGCGCCCCGCCCACAGTAGTAGCTCACGGTGGAAGGCTGTCACGCCCTCTTCCTGAGTGTATTTGATCTGGGCATACTTCTGTACTGCTTGTTGGGTGGTAGCGGTGGTTACAAAGGATCTGAATATACCAATGATCACTGATTCAAATGTCCAATCGCGAATTACGTGTGTTGGGCGTTCCACCTCGTGGTTAAACCACCGTTCTGCCTTGCCCTTAAGGCATGTTCCCGTAACGAGCACTCGATCCACGTCCCAATCATCTGATGTGAGTCGGTTAAGCTTAAAGTGGCGCAGTAAACTCTGCAGCCAGTTATCCAATTTGTCAAAGTCATCTTCGCCTCCGTAGGCCTCTGGTAACTTTGCCCGGAGTCCTTTGATCTCTGGTAGATCGTGTGGAATTCCGGCAAGGGATTCTCTGATGTGTCGAGTCAGGTTTGCGATCATCTCGGCCTCATGGTCAATTGGGGCAATTGCGGCGGGTGCTGGAGGCATAAACGGGGCCGCTAGGTTGATTGGTCCGAGTGCTGGAAGTGCCCTAGCAGCTGCGATCGGGGCGTGCCTAATGGCGTGCTGTCCCCTTGGCAGGTTGTGTCCAGCTGGGTAATTGTTTGCCACTGGAGGCTGAACTCGTAGGGTATTCATTGATCTGTTGTTGTATTGATTCGCCCCAGCGATCTGGCGAGCGTAGTCCGCGTCTAGTGCATTCGGATCTGTCGCAAGTGGGCCTGCAGCTGGGGTAGCTATGTGTGCACTTTGGTGCATCGCGTTTGCCCTTCCCGGGGCCAGAGAGACGGTTCTCTCATAACCTTGGGAGTCGCTCTCGTCCTCATGGGCCTCCGCATCTCTATAATCCCTGTCGACTCTTCTGATTGTCCGGGGGGGCGGTAGGCCTCTCCCTCGAGCCGGCTGGAATCTTGGTCTCACCCTTGGGCCCCTTGTGGCGATTCCGCCCTGATCCCAAGCCTGGTCTCTTTGCTGCCGTTCCCAATCCCGGTATACTGCATCTGGGTCTGGTATCTCTTCGCTGGGGTCCGGTTCTTCCGCTTTGAACGTGGTAATCGTGTATTCGCGCTCAGGCGTATAATTTACTTGAGGCGCACATGTGCCCCCTTGTGGATCAGGTCGTGCCTGATCGCTGTGACGCTCCTCATTGCTGGCGTACTCTTCATTAGACCTGCGATTTCTGTGCACACCTCAGGTCTCTGATGTACCTGGTGCGTCTTGGTGCACCTCAACGCTCATAGGAGGTGGTACAAGCTCACTCAGCCTCTGCTGAAGTCCCCTCAACACTTGTCCTGAGGAGTATGCACGACTGTATATGTGCATACTGCGTTGATTGAGATCTTCTTGTTCAGCCGCCTGGAGAGTCAGTTCGCGTTCGGCGCTATCTGCCACTCCGATCCATTTCCGTACATCCGCCTTCAGGGCTTCGATATCACTACTTATACGTGCCAACTGGGATATTTGGCTCTGATCGCTTCTTCGGGGGCTACTGGCCGCTTCCTGCGGCGACTCGTAGTCCGCTCGCTGCTTTCCCTTATCCTGGTGTGGCACCAGAGTCAGGAGCCTCTCCTTATTACTGGCGTGGAATGGGCCAACACTCATCGTGGTCCTAGTAGTTCTGAAGCTTGCGGGCGCAGTCGCGAAGGATTGCTCTATCTCGTACTGAGGTTCATCCGGTATTTCACAGATTGTACCTGGTTCTATGTCCTCCGAATACGGAGGATAGCTTTCTTCTGGAGGATCCGGCTCTGGCTGAGACGGATCTATGGTAGGCGTCAACTGGGATATCTCGGACGGGGCCGCGACTTGGGTTTGCACAACTGGTTCCGTCTCACTTTGGGGTTGCTCTTCGCTAAGAGGGGCAAATTGGTTTCTCTGCTGTTCCACGCGGCGTGCACAGGCAGAGCGGGTGTTTCTCGCGGGGATGTCTGAACCGCTGGCAGTCATTATACGTAGGTTTCACTTAGAATCTTGTGTTCTGAGGTTCAAAAAAGTGTAAGACTCTCTAACGTGAGTAGACTCGAGCGTAGATAGTCTGTAGTAGATAGGAATTAATGATATGACTTTAAAACGCCTTCAAGAGTGTCACACAATGGAACCAGCCTAATCTTGGGTTCTGATTGTGAAAACTACGTAGAAGGGTAAGTCTGCCTTCCATCAGGAAGGGCAGGCGATATATGTACATGCTTTGCTACCCTAGATCTATGGTAAACCTGGCTCGATCTGTCACAATCTTACTAGATCGCTCCATCTCTTCCTTATGACTTTCTGTGTGATCGCATGGTTTCACATGCTCATTAATGTTTCAGGGTAGCTGATAATTATTAATTGCAGTCCGCCCTATCGGGGTGCACTGCCAGACTTAATGTGTAATGCTCGCGATGCTGCAGCGTTATTCCCTCTTTTGTTATCTAGGCAGACCAGGCCGCCAGTGCCATTGACGCGAGTCGCGCGTCGAGCACGTATCGGTTCCTCGAGTCGGGCTGTCTGTGCCATAGGCACGACAATCGTTATTAACGATGGTCTTCATCGTTTCATCATATGTTTGAGACTTATGAGAAATATATTTATTCTCAATGCACCTTCGTTTCAGTGTGCACACTTAATCCTGATCGCGAGGACTGGCAACCTGTCAAGGCTCAGAGGGGCCTTGCCTTCGACGTGAAGGACTTTTGTTTGTGAGGTTATCGACTTGACTAAG
>QLPA01003117.1:14229-30655 GCA_003313945.1 Lactifluus pinguis | reverse complement strand
AAATCGGCCGAGCCGAGCCGATTTTGGCCTATTTTGGCGTGGCGGCTCACGAGCCGCGGCAACACTAGCGTATGGTGGTAGACTTTCATGTTACCAGAGGCAGTTCATAGCTTTTATATATCGGTTATGTCAGGTACCGAGGGACCACTCTTCACCTTGACAACTTTTTGCTCTATGTGCCAGTGTGAATTATCTTTTCATCAAAATACCAAATGGATAACTTGAACATAACTTTTGTGAGATGTCCTTGAAGTAAATGGCTGTGGTGAGTGTGGGATTTTGCATGATAGTAGGGGGGTACTAGTAATGTGAAGTTGTGAATCACTGGCAGTGCGAGGACACGGCGAGGAGTCTACGGAGGCCCGGGGACCTGTGGACAACATATCAATAAACCGCAAAATAGGATACTTCGAATTCTTGGTCCTTCCACGCGCCGCTGTCGCCCTCTGCTCCCCCAGGTGGCATGCTCACCGTCATCCGAGTTGGACAGGAAAAGCATCTCCGTAGCGTGCCAGTGGCCGTGCTAGCGCTTGCAATGTGTATTAACTTGAAGGCTTGGCAGAGTCAATCGTTGACGTGGCGTCATGACGATAATGGGCACTGGCAGATCTACCCAAGAATGTATCAGGAATCACAGGTGCCAACTCCTCAAATTCAAGGTGAAGCTTTGTCAACACTGGATACGGCTTCTTCATCACTTGAGGCTGCTGTCGTTTTCCGAGCATAAATGTTCGACCTGTTGACGCGACAGTGTTGTCTGCGTGAAGCCGGGGAGGGTATTTACGAGTTATTCGACAACGTCGTGGTAACAGATCAAGGCCACACTGTATATTTTGGGCCTCCGGACCAAGCGCGAGCGTACTTTGAACAGCCCGGATATCGGTCACTTCTTCACCAGAGCACGGCCGACTACCTTATCGGTTGCATAGACCCAAACGAACGCCAGTGTTCCCCCGGTAGATCGGAGGCTGATGTCCCCAGCACTCCAACAGCTTTGGAGGCCGCCTTTGGGTGTTCAGACCTTGCTACTCCGAGTGATGCGCCAATTTTTGACGGCGTTTATGGGCACAGAAGATTCGGACATTACATCGTCGGGTTGGTGCAGAAGAAGAGGAGGAACATCGCAAGCTTGAGCAGGAGATAACGCTGCGTCCCGTCTCGCCAGAGTGCGTCGTAGTGCTGGCAATAGTTGTGTGTCGCTCGATCCTGTTGTCGGTACTATTTCCTTTTTGTTGGTCGCGAGCCTACATGAGGATTAACTCAGGCGGCTCATTATGCAGAAACCTCAGACAACCCTCCCAACACCTCACGTCATCCTGATCTTTCGGAGCATGGGGGGTCAAGCACTGGTCTCCATCGCGAACAACGTGAATCCCTCCAAAAACCTGTCGGCAATCCTTCCTCGTGTTCTCAGATTGCCCATCCTTCATCTCCTCCCACACCCAGGTCTCTTGCGGCCTTTATCGGTGGTCCTAACGAATGACAGCGGCCGCAACCGTGGGTATGTCGCCTTCTTCAAGTTTGAGCATACTGCACCGCGATAGGGTGACAATGTAAACTATGCAAACTCGGAACGCCAGTGAGAATGCGACCTCGACAATGACAGTTGCGACTGGTGAGCACGCGTGAGGATGTGGTGTTCAGTGCATTGTGAATCAAGTCGAAATTCCAGAGAAACAAGTACCAATGAAGAAGAACAAGTGCCTGCAAGCTGCTGATCGTGACACGAAGTTCGGGCTTATAGCAAAGGCACGGCGCGTGGCTGTTCTTGTCTCTGTAATCGCGACGGTGGTGGAAATGGATACACGGTCCACTCTCTCCCGGTGACCCTGTGCGCGACGAAGGGGTAATCACGTTGTCTCCAACCGGGCAGATGAATCAGCTGGAGGTAATGTGCGATTTGTGCGACAGACCGCCCACAGCCCAGGTCTCGCCAACAAGCGAGAGAGAATAGCGGGAAGTCCATCGAACAAACCAACGAGGAAGGTCTGTAACTTTCGAGGCTGGCGATGTCGGAACGATACAGTGCATCAGCCTGATAAGACCCAAGTGCGGTGGCAATCGTGGTGGGCCATGACTGGCTGAAGGCAAGCTAAGAGAAGGCCCAAAGCAAACATGCATGCATAAGAGTGACATACGATTGACTTGACTTGCCAAATTCAAAGTTGCTGAACCGTGTGGGAGCCGACTAAATACAAGGAAGCGGTGTAGTCAATGTGACCAAGTAGAGCCTCCTCCCTCATTCCAATTCGCCACCATGTTTTCCTCATCAAAAGTGCCGTTCTGCTCTTTTATTTTTTTCTTCTTATGTCCACGTCCTCAAATACCTCCGTGCCGAACGTCAAAGGAGGTGAGGGGGGCGTGGACCTTCCTTCCACTGTACAATTAATATCGCGGGCCGACTCGGATGCAACGTGACTAGGCTCACCCGGGCCTAGCCGTTCCTAGTAATCTAGTTTCCATTCACGCTAGCTGATCTGCCATGACACATGCACGGAATTACTGTAATTAATGTTGCAATCCGCGCGCGCGTGGTTCAGTGCTTCTGATGTCGGCATAATTCTTCTCCAGAGGCGGCCTCAAATATCACAAAAGTCTGGGTATAAATACTGGGACCACCCCCTCCTTCTCTCACCAACGTTCATCACTTCTTGAAGCGTTTTATCCTTTCACATTACTTGCTCTGAACACAATGATGTTTATGAAGACCATTTTGGCTCTCTCTTTTGCTGCTCTCGCTCTCGCTGCGCCGACTCCACAAGTCAATGACGTGGAACCGGACTCGCTAGTCAATGGTACGTTCTGTTAGAACCCATTCCCGCCTGGTGCAAGCTTCACTGACCTCACAGTTATTGCTAACGTATTCGCTAATGTCCTGGGTAATGAGGTTAAGAATAATTGATGGTAGTACCTCTTGCATATCTCCGACTGCTGAATTTACTGACTTCTGCAGACCAGCCCATGAAGACCCACAAATCTACATAGTACAAGTGTGGTTATCGCGCATGGTGGTGGACTTTCATGTTACCAGAGGCAGTTCATAGCTTTTGTATATCGGTTATTTCAGGGACCGAGGGACCACTCTTCACGTTGATTGATAACTCTTTGCTCCATGTGCCAGTGTGAATTTATTCTGTGATCTTTTCATCGAAATACCAGATGGACAACATAACGTTTGCGAGATGTCCTTGAAGTAAATGGCTGTGGTGAGTGTGGGATTTTGCATGATAGTAGGGGAGTACTAGTAATATGAAGTTGTGAACCACTGGCAGTGCGAGGACGCAGCGAGGAGTCTAGGACCAAGATGATATTGAAGATAAATAAAGGAGTGAAGCGTGGATCGTGACCGCGTGACCTCCAAGAGATAGTACCGTTTACGGTTGCGGCCACAAAAATCCAGTACAGGGCTAGACGGCGATGATCCGTCACCGTACAATACCTGAAGTGGCTGGGACAATGCCGGGCCGTGTACAGCTCGTACTGCCATTCATGTTCAACGTGCATTCAGCAAGAAAGGTGACAAGTATTCAATTTTTTTTTCCTAATCTGTGTTTGCATGAGCGACCCTATGCTGTATATATGCAATGACAAACTACCTGGTTCCACCAACAATTTGACCGTTTCGACAGGATGAATGCACCGCTCTGTTCATCACACCGTCACTTGAGGCTTAATCATGAACCTGAACAGCGGAAGAAGCCGAGGACCCATCAGCGATGCGGCGGTCTTCACTCTCAGCCCCGTCGCGTCCGCGCCGTGCTCGTCTCCTGTTGGTGACCTCCAACTGTATCTGTCTGCTCTGGGCGCAGATTCTCCCATATCACTGAAGTTATAAATTCAATACAGCTGCAAGACAGCTTGTTGTTCCTTGTCCTTGGCTTCGATCGTCAGATTTATCCATTCCCGGTCGCCTGGAGCGCACCACCACCAGCCGGCACCCTCTGTCTCCAATTCCATTGGGAGAATAGGGCAGCCTCGAGCGTGCGCGCGTTTATCCATTACGTTGACCGCGCCCGGCCGCGGTGACGAAAGATGCTGCTTCGGCTTGATTCCTTTCTTGTGCCAAATCGCATTTATGCGCGGAATGAGGGTTGTCAGAGGCTCGGACGATGGCTGACACACAGAGAGTCAGCCGTGGTCGGTAGTGTGTAGAAGACATACATAAATCCAATCGTGGTGATAGACGAACTGTCAGGGCCTTCAGCTTTCGAGTCTACACGCCAAGTGCAGAATGACTCACGACAAGAGGTAGGTCAAGCTCTTCAGAACAGGGAGAAGGTCGTCGACGTTGTAGCACTTCTCGACGGAACATAATATACATTCTGCTTTCTCACCGGCAGATGTCTGTGACTCACCTCGTCGTTCTCGATAACCAGGCATGCTTTGATATCATCAGAAAGTAGGGTCTTGCAGTTCTCCCGGGCCCTGAAGCGAGCCAACGTTTCTACCTTGTCTCCATATACACCCTGTTTATAAGGTTAGTTTAAATTTGTTGTGGTAGAAGAGGGCACAGCACGAACGCCAACGTGAATAATGATGACGCCATCCTTTCCTATGCCCGTATCGGACAGTGGACTAGGAAAATGCTCGTTAGTTATGCCATAACAGTACGTCGAATTTTACTGGCACACACAATGCAATTCTCGAATGGATGCATCCACGACATTCTGGTTAGGCGAGGCGATTTGAGTAAACTGGTAGGGACGATGCAATAAGTGTATAGGTTGGCAAGATCGCCGGCGGCTTGTGTGAAGTCACTGTCAACCCTCGACGACGGCCACGGCGACGTGCAACGATGTCCGCACTTTAAGCCCTGCAGCAGCGTAGTCCAAGTCATATCCGTACTTGTCATGGGACGCAACAGGAAATAGGTCCGAAGATATGCGCATAAACCGGATCCTCGATGAAACCGTGAGCTGTCTCTCCTTCATTAGGTCAACTACATAAAAATCCCTGTTGTCTTCATTCCACTGTCACAAAAAGTGGGTAATACTAATTAGGCTGGGATCCCGGAAGGAGGTTTGCAAGCCCACCTGGATGAGTTTCAAAAGATCGTTTGTATTTCAAATGCCTATGTTTTTGGCAGAGTCGATGCCATGCTTAAGTATCGTATCTATCCTGCAAGTTCTATGATAATTGACTTTGGTATGTGAGAGGGGTTAATCAAGGCACAAAACAAACCGACCGCAGAAGATGGTGTCCGGTTTCGAAGCTCGAAGGATAGTGTCGATACAAGCCTTAAGACAACTCGAGATTAAGGGAACGGAAAATAACACAAACAAGTAACTCACACATCCCCAGACGACCTAAAGAGATGTGATGTTTTTACCAAGAATCGCTGCGAAACACAAACCTCGATACGTCGTCGTCTTGGACTCGACCGGAAGAATATCGTACACGACTGGCTCAACAACTTTGACCTTGCGTTGACGTTTTTTTTTGGCGGGGACACAGGCTGGTCGTCATCGAGGTTGGTCAGTGGGCTGTCCTCACCCTTCTCGTCGAATTTCTTTCGATCTTCTCTGCATGATTGGTCAACTGAGTCCCCGAAAAGGTCGTAGGAAGACGTTCAAGCCCAAAGGCATTTACATTCCATTGACCACGTTGATCGAATTCAAAGGGCCTAACCCCTTGCACAGGCAGTCTAGTGAGTACGAGAGAGTAAGTGCGACGTCGTGGTGATGATCGCCGCCGAACCTGACGTAGATAATATTGCGGCCACATTACCTTCCTACATATAACTTTTACATTCACCTGTTACTAAGTTACTGCAAGACGACTCTGCCAATAAGCAGGAACGAACACCGTTTGTGTATCAGACGCATTCTCCGCAGAGTGAATATCCTGTAATACCATTATCTAGTTCCTTGCGAACATAGCGTTCAGAGCATGGATGACGGTCAAAGAGATTTGGGGAGATGTATATGCTGCATTTTTCACGCAAGCCGGGTGGCAATCATCATCTTCTCGAAATCTGCAAGGCCCATGGTCTTGTCCGGCGAGGACGAGAAAGCTTCAACCATCTCAACCATCTATAGACAGTTATATTAGCTATTGCACTAGCGTTGAGAGTCAGGAGACGACACCTCTTCTGTTTTTATTTTCTCGTTCAGCACTGTGGCAGCAGCGTTCAACTCGCGAACGCCGAGACGCCTACGCTTGGCAACCTCTTCGGGTACGCCAGGGAAGAAGAGCAAAAACGTCTGCAAGCACTCGCGTTGCTGTCGAGGAGTGATTTCCGCGCTCGCATTCGAGGACAGTGGAGAATATCGTCGTGCAGCGGAGGCCGACCGAGTACGCCTCGGAGGAGCTTTCCGGGTCGACTTGGGCCCTGCTGCAGAAGCAAAGGATTTGCGTGGCCGCTTCCGCGACCTGGTCTCGGAACGATACTCGTCTGAGGTTTCACCAGAGGACTCTTCCAACCCGGAAGACATGTCTTGGCCAGTCGCGTCCGCGTCCTCCTCGTCGTGGTCGTGGTCATCATCGTCAATGGTACTCCCTTCCTTTTCAGCCTCGTCGTCCCCATTCTCGTCTATGAGTGCGGCGCATACGGCTCTCCAATCTCTCAAACTAACGTGTTCCTCAACCGGGTCTTCCTCACTTGTGATCATAGCTTCACGTCGGTGACCACGCCCAGTGCGTCGAGAGGAAGGGTAATCATCTCCCCAGCCAGTGGCTGCGCTGCGAAAGACGGCAAGAACTTCCTCGTCATCTGGTGGGAGATCTAGAAGCTGAAGGGCATAGGGGATGCGCGATAGGGATATGTATGAAGGTTGTTGTTGTTCACCCCCCTCCGGTTCGTGACCACTCTCCTGGACGATGGCGGGAGGAGAAGGGGGTAAAAAACCGCCAGCCATATTATCGTCATTGTCCAAGAGAAAGCCCCCTGGGGCGACATCATATTCTAAGTCGACTTTGGGTACATCCTTGACACTTGGATGTCTTGTCAGTGACGAGCTGTAAAATGCATTATCAATGCGAGATCGGACATTGGACGAAAGTGACTGAAAAATGGCATCGTCGTCGTCACAGAACATTGAGCGGAACGCCGTGAGAAGTCATCGACTAGTCAAGTCATTCACTGGACTTGTCATAAAACTTGATGACTCGCTCAAAGGTTCTCTCGACTCGGCCTCTCGTCAAATCATTATTGAATCATCGTTTTCTTAGAAGAAACGATCTGGTAGAGTCATCAATCAGGATGACGACAAACGCGATGACCTCCTGCAAAAGTCTGACATGAAAAATGACAAATTCGAGGCGTACTACACAAAGCAGCTCGCTCTGGATGATGACGAGTGGTGCAGACTGATGGACATGTGCAAGGAACCGTTGCCATTGACCTTCAGAATCTCGGGTAGCCGCGAGTGTGTCTGGTCTATCTCTCCTGGCTATGGTTCTGCTTTTGACACATTTGTAGAACGGCCGCTGTGCTCACCTCCGTAATGCAGAACACCTACATACCACATCTCTCCAGTGTCGTGTTCGAAGACCAGCTCATCCCTCCACCGATCCCCCTACCATGGTAAGCCCTAGCTAAGGCTGAAAGAACTTCTTCACGTCCACCATTTGCCGATGAGGTACCCCAATGGCCTCGCTTGGCAATTCAATGTACCAAAGAAAGCTTTGCGTAAATCGCCCGAATTCAAAAAGTTTCATTCCTTCTTGGTATTTGAGACTGAAGTGGTGCGTCTCATCATCTTAAATATTCACAGTAACAGCCTCAACGCCCTCGCAAAGGGAAACACTACTCGTCAGGAAGCCGTGTCTATGCTCCCTCCACTTTTCCTCGACGTAGAGCCCCACCATATCGTCCTGGACATGTGTGCCGCACCAGGGTCGAAGGTGCATGCGTCTTGGCTGTCTCATCGATCTTCTCTACCTCATGACACACCTACAGACCTCTCAGCTCCTCGAGTCACTGCATTCTTCCCAGTCTCTGCTCGAGTCGTGTGTACCCCCTGGTTTGCTGATAGCCAATGATAGCGACTACAGGCGCACCCACTTGCTGATACATCAAAGCGCGCGACTTCCGAGCCCAGCCTTTCTAGTCACTAACCTTGACGCGTCGATCTTCCCGACACTCTCCCTTCCGTCCAAGGGCTCGGCCGATTCATCGGGGCGCAAGGCTTCCTCTTCCCCTCTCCTCTTTGATCGCATCCTATGTGATGTGCCCTGCAGTGGAGATGGGACAATTCGCAAAAACATCGGGATCTGGAAAAAGTGGAACCCCATGGACGGAAATGGCTTGCATGGGTATGTCTCATCCTTGGTAGACACTTTTCGAAGAATCGAAGTATACCCCTTTTCAAGTCTTCAGCTTCGTATCTTGCAGCGCGCCATGCGCATGTTACGTCATGGGGGAAGGATAGTATACTCGACCTGCTCGCTCAACCCAGTCGAGAACGAGGCTGTGGTCGCGGAGGCACTCAGGACCGTGTCAGGTATGTCTTCCTGCCCGTGATGAAATCTGGTTCTGCACATGTCTGGTCAGGATTTGACCTGGTTGACGTATCCGAATCGTTTCCGTCCCTCATCCGGCACCCTGGCTTGACAAAGTGGCATCCGACTACCGACCGTGATCTGAAATATTTTGACACATACGAAGACTACATCGCTTCGCTTCCCGGTGGAAAGGGTACTGCGCGCCTAGTACGAAGCCATTGGCCACCATCGGAAGAACTCGGACTGGAACGATGGTGCGGCAATCAGACAAGCTTGATCGCTCAGCTGTTGGTTTGACGTCAAAGGACAGCATTCGTATATATCCGCATCTGCAGGACACGGGAGGGTTTTTCATCGCCGTGTTACGATCGATAGCATCACCAAAGTACGGCTCCATGACTCCTTCAGGCATGTGTGCTCAAATTAAGCATCCCAGAGAGGGAAAGCGTGCCGCCAATGAGGTAGCAGATGTGTCCGAGGTCAAAAAGGCACGTCTCGACGGTGATGACGACGTTCTGATGGCTGCCGCGACGGAAATCTCGGAAAACAGTCGTATGCGCCACTCTAAACCATCTCGCTAATGATTCTGACTATCGTTATACCACAATCAAAGAGATGGAGCCCGCTGATCCCACACCTGCCGAGACAACACCAGCGCAAAAACAAAAACAGAAGGAAACGGGCACTGGTGACAATGGATTCAAGGAGATGCCATATACTTTCATATCAGCGAATGACCCCACCGTGGAAAGCTGCCTGCAAGTTGCTTTCTCTCTTCTATTTCCTACCCCCTTCTCAGGGCCCCGCAGAAAACAGTTCTCCCTGACGTCCGACTTTCCGACTTCCAACCTGCTCGTGCGAAACCCCGAGGGTGAGCCAGCGCGTTCGCTGTACCTCACGAACAACCTCGTGCGCGCGGTGCTGTCCAAGAATGACTATAGGCGTATGCGAGTCATGACTGCCGGAACAAAAATATTCACGAAGCAGGAAGGCGGGTTCGGTCGCGCTGGCGCTGACGGGGGAGAAGAGGTCGTCGAAAAGGTGCCCCGATTCCGACTATTGAACGAGGGCCTACCAGTCGTGTTACCGTACATCATCCCTGAGAGCATCATCGACACGGATTTGCCAGCACTGCGTCGGCTGCTGGAAACGTATTACCCATTACTCAGCGGATTTGACGAGGCATTTCAACGCGACTTGGGAGCCAAACGTACGTTCAAACCTGTCCCGTTCTTTTTTTTTTTTTGTTCTCTCTAGTGTCACAGCTTTTCTCAACGAGTCGTTTTGCAATTTGCTCAGCGCCAGGGAGTCACGTCGTTCGGTTTAAAGAGGGCGTTGTTGATGGGGCCTCGTGCGTGTTGATCCGCCACTTGCTGGCCCCCTTTCACCTCCCGCAAATGATCGTGTTCTGACAAGTCGAGGATATTTTTATTTTTATTTTGAACGCAGGTTGACACATGACCTGGTGCTGCCCATCTGGAAGTCTTCTTCCTCCATCTCGCTGATGATCGATAAAAAAGCCAAGAGGTAATGTGTTGTCAAACAAACTTTCGGGGCTGGCGCTTGCTGATATAAAGTATTTTGAAATGACACGTGGGCGCCCCCGATAGCGCGTTGAGTCTTCGTGTTTTCTTTGAGGATCTCACGGCGCCCGGACGCCAGGGGGCTGCGTGGAAGCAACAGAAAGACGACATGAACGAGAATGTGGCTTCAGAGACGCCCATTCCTGATACATCGACGACCCCTGATCTCGGGTATGAGGGTTTGGAGCCAAAAGATGGGGACAAAGAAGGCGGAGGGGTCTAGCGGTAGGAACTGCGTGAGTTGGGTTAAGTGAGGTACAATACACGCAGCGTGCCGATATTGCTCCCGTACATCAGAAGCGGATACCGCAAGTAGGGACCACATATTGACCGACTCGATCCTTGGTCTGAAGCACCGAGTCGCGGTCGTATCTGTTTTCCATAAGAATCGAGAATATCTACATATAAAGTTCGTATCACAACCCAGGGGTGTGAGTGTACATACAGTACATGTACATATGCGTTCATGAATCGTTTGATGGTACTGTCGCCCGGGGGCCGAACTTCCTATCCCAGTCAAGCCCCAGAGGCAGTAGCCCCATAACCTTGGTGGGCGATAAATGGCTCCCCAACGGGTTGATATGTACCATTCCCGATATCTGCGATTTAAAAATAAAACCAGGGTGGAAGGGGAAGAAAAGTGGAGTTGGTCAACTGGCGTAACTTACAGATGTATCTTCCCCTGCCGTAAACCTCATCAGCTCGCATACGGCGATAAATCAACCAAAAGGCGTGCTGAAAAGGGAACCGCCCGTTGAGCCCTTTTCCGATGAGAAGATCCGGGAAAGGACGACGTACGATGTGACCGGGGATATACCCGAGACTGGTCAATCACAGTCAAAAGGTTCGGGGTTCGGGCATCGGCGAGGGGCAAAATAATAAGTTAAGTAAAAAGGGATAGACCGTAACTGGAAATTACATTGTGAGACAAATGTTGATCAAAAGGTCGCAACTGCAGCCAGTCACGAAAAAGGCTGCGGCTGGTGGAAAGATGATAGCGACCTGTGTCGTTCACTGAGAAAATCATGAACGACAGAAACAAGGTGTGTAGCGTACAATAATGAGGCAGACGTCTGAAGCTCGCATGTTGAGTGTTTGAGTAAGAGAGAGGTTGAGGTTATGGAGCAGGTGACGAATGGCACCACTTTTATGACGTAATCATTCCTGCTATCAAAATTTTGCCCTAGCCCGGTTGGATGCTATCAAAGTATCTCCCCCCGATCCTCGGAATATTTGAGGAATCCAAGTGGGGAGGACCCTAAACACTCTACTGCAAATAGAGTTCATGCGAATAATTATCAGCGTTATGGGGGAGAATCTTGTGTTTGATGAGAAGCTCGAACAACTAGGACGCATTCAGAGTGTCAGCAGAGCGATGTAAGTAGCCAACAACCGAAAGTCCAGATGTCGATGGCGGACGTCCAAGGTGACTTCCGGGGCGTGAATTGATGGATGGTTGACGAAGGTGGTCCCTCACAGGCGCGTCGACGGGAGTGCATCGTCGGTTAAGAGTGAGTAAAAGGCAGGATGCGTTCACCTTCGCTCTAATCCATCAGTCGCGCCGAGATAGCTTCAATATATTCACAAAGGCTAAAATACGGTAGAGGCTGTGAAACATGAAAAGACGAGAGGTAAATGCAACAATTTCAGGTTCAGAGGAGGGCCATCGATGGATGGATGGAGGAACCGCCTTGATGTGTTCCTCTACTCCAGGATGTTCTCGGATTTGAGATCTTCACATATGATCATCGGCGTGGATAAAGAATGGGTGCAAGGTCAGACCCACCGGTGTGAATGTACCCGCATTCGCGATGAAGGTAGAGAAGGACCTGTTTTGTGATGCACTTCGCAATGGGCAGGGTCCTTTCACCTCATCGCGGTGGCGAGGACCTTGGGATAGATTGCCTTGATATCCTGTTAAAAAGCCGATAGGTCTTCAGGAAGTGACCATCTGAAGTGTCTGTGTCTGGAGGTCGAGAGCGCGCAGCGTGGGATATGTAGTTTGAGGAAAAAATGCATGAGAATGCGTGGAGGCTCATATCTCCCTGTCCAACACGGCTGGGTATCGATCGTCATTACTCTTACGACGCCAGGCCGGGACAACGAAGAAGGGATTGATTTAGCTGTTGAGCACCTTACGGTAATTGGGGTTCTCAATGCATATGTAAATGTGATCCGTCCTGCATATGCATGCAAGAAAGGTTTCCGTCGACACTTCTAGTCTGCCAGGTAGGGTCGAAAGCTCACGCTTTCACGAGCTTGGTTTGATCAGGCCAGAGTCAGTCAAGCGAAACCCACCTGTCCGCCGCAGCCTGGAGTTGCTAGCCATGCCTCAATATCAGTTGTAAAGGATGCAAAGGGGGAAAATCCATCCAGACACACAACCCTCACACGAACAAGGTGACGAACACCTGGCGTTGCATGGCAAGAGCAAAGTGACACTCTGGTTTTCTTGAAGCCTAGAATTAATCCTGTGCCAACTTACCTTTTTATTTCAATTTTGTGTACTAGCGAAATGAAATTGAAATATACCAAATCTCGAGTGCTTCAAGTTCTCAGTTTGACGCAACGTCCTGGAAAGCCGAGGCACGTGTGACCGAAGACCCCGAATGCAGTGCTCGGGGCGGGCCCGTGCCTGTACTGAGTGTTGTTGAACGTCGAACGGCAGTGCTTCGAGAGAGAAACAATCGGGCGTACGATTGAGATCAATGGTTTGTTCTTCGTATAACAGAGGACATTTCGGGAATGTCGGACGTTTCCATCTCTTCATAAGAGCCATACGTTTTTAATGAAGCGGGCCTGTTTTTGATGAGTTTGAGATACCATGAGTGAGCGTTGAGTGTGAGTGGTACTGTCATGACGTAATTATCTTCCCGCCGGTTCCTTGGTCGTTCAATCAGTCGTTCATTTGATAGAAATCGTGTTTTGAGCATGACTCAAAACCAGGGCTAGTATTCAGCACAGGCCATGGCAATTAATCGAATTATACACAAATGGTCGACTTAACCAAAAAAGCATCGAGTCATATCCACCATCACAACAAATTTGCTCTCTTGAAACTGTCCGTAGATATCACTTCTCGTACTGCAGCGTGCAATCTCGTTAGTATCATAGAAGCGACTTGTCAAAGTACATACTCCTAGCTAGTACGATTGACGTCGATTTGGAATTAGTGGCGCAGGTGACATGAACATGTAGGCTCCGGATGTTATCTGGATCCTGCTGGTAGATTGAAGAAAATTTCTCCTTCAAATCTGTCGTCCCACAAGACGGCTCAGTCCGTGACAATTTCTCGAGATTTCAAGTAAAGATGATAGTTACACTCTAGAACGCTCTCAGTTCTGTTTGGCCGGTCCTTGTACGAAGTAACAAATTGTCGAAACTGGATCCCAGACCTGAGCTTCGCCTCAAGGAGATCGTATTTGTTGAGCAGCAGAACGAAGGTCGCCTTTTTCAACAACTTGTGTACGCACAACGACTTCCACAAAAGGAACGAGTCCCACTTGGGTACCATACAAGATCAACACCAACGCATGTTTATAATCACGATACGCACCAGTCGATTTACGTTGCGGTCCTCAGTTAGCGTTTGGTTAAAAGCCGAAACAGGCGCGATAAACAATAACATGTTCACTTTTTTTTTTGAAACACGCGTTCCAAGTTCGCATTGGCAAGCACCGGGCGTACGAGCGGTAATTACTTACCGTCATCGAAGTAGGGCAACCAAGCCGCTGTCACAAATCACGCGCAAGTGAGCTAGCAAGTATACCTCGGACGTGTCCAAACCGCGTACCACGCAAGCTCCGACTGCCTCCAACATCAATGATACTCCACAATTGTCCGCGTTCCATCGCTATCAGGTCGTCAATACCAGTTGATAATGTTGCACATGTACGGCGTGGTACGCACCAGCTACACCCATCTCCATTCTCAGTGGGTGTTCCTCAACACCCATTGTCTGTATCCGTGCTTTTAGAATGTCGGCTAGAGGCAATTTCAACTTGGTGAGACCAAGCGACACGTCTAAAGATTTCAGGATTCCATACCTGGTGATGGTTGGTAACCTGGCGCCGCAATCCGATCTACTGCATCAAGGAAGCTGTCCATTGATGAATGGAAGAATTTTTTTCAGACGCGGCAGGAAAATAAATGGGGAGAAAGAATAGCCGACAGGCGATCCCACAAAGAGGAAAAGTAAGGGGAGGAGAGAAGGTTAGAGGAAGAGAAAGAGAAACGCACAATCCAGATTGAAACTCGAGCGAGACGCTCTGCTCCGCGAGACCAGCTTGCACGGCCGGATGATTCCAAAGGGCGATGATGTCCTCTCTGCAGGCCTCGATGACGCGCCTCGCCTTCTGCAGTTTCTCGTATCCCTGAGTGCTTGCCTTACTGGTGGCCGCATCGGGACCGCCATTCCGGCGAAAGATCGACTTCCAGCGCGAGTTGGATCGCACGCTGACTTCAAAAGCGCGCTCACACGGCAGTGCAGCAGAGCCGCCGCCGACTTGCTGTGGATTGTCGTGCGAGATGACGCGGACGAGGGAAACCTCAATGTTGCGCAGCGGCGAGAGTTTGACGCGCAAGCGGCGCAAATCGTCCGTCAACCGTGGAAGTGGTACCAGTTTGCCATCCAAAGGAGATATAGGCCTCATATCGCCGGCGCCGCCGTCGCCAGCAGGGCTAGAAGAAGGACCCCCAACGGCGTTACTAAGGCCAAGGTTATTGGCGCCGCCGTTGTTGCTATTAGTGCTACTCCCGCTACCGCGGGCGCCGCCGCTGGCTCTTTCTTCGAGGAGGCTGAGTAGGAATGTTACGGAACGAACGAGGTTGAGGTCGATGACAGTGCGCCACGCTTCTGCTTCAGCGTGGAATGCGGTGGGCGCGTACTTGAGCTGAAAGTTGCGTAGGATGGTTGATTTTCCAGACTCTGCCTGGCCTGTTAGGGTAACCAAAAAAAAATGAGGAGTTTTTTTTTTTCTTCTCTGAAATGGTTCACGTACCAAGGAGAATGATTCGAATGTCTGGTCGACGCTTACGACGTTCAGTTTTTTCGATCTCCAACTGGGAGTCGATCTCATCATTGATGCGTTTAGCCTCGCGTTCTCGCTCTAATCTTTCTTCGCGTTGAGCGGGTGTTTCATTCGAGAAATCTTCTACAGGGGGCCAGTGAAAATTGATATCCTCGAGGTCGATCTGAGGTGTGCCTCGAGATGGACGGATTTTCTGAAGTTGACCTGAGGGTCTTCGATTGAGACGAATCTGCGACGCCATGAGAAAGAGGGCAAGCTGGCCGGGCTCGTTAGAAAGAAAGAGGACATCAGCAGTGTCCCAACCCCGCACTCGACCTTGCCCCCAATACAAAAAATTTCATTTCAAAATCATTTAGGGGCGGTACGCTTTGGGGCGTCTATAATGTAAGTTAAGAGACAAAGTCCGCACCGTTTTTTATTTTACTTTTTCAAAAGTGACCTTTTTTTTTTACACGTAAGTGACCCGACAAGTCGATTGCAAAGGTGAACGCAAGTCAAAAGTAGCAAAGCAGGTATACAGTAGTACCAACACCAGCGGTTCTGCCAAAAACAACAAACACAAACAAAAAGAATATTGCTAATCAAAGTCAAAATAGTCAAAACAAAAAAAAAAAAAAACATGATTCCCTTTTTTTTTTTTAAGAGGGAGTGACCCAAGGTGGCCCAAGCACTTCCCGATCCATGACGATCTCGATCTCTTCCTCTTCCTCTTCTTCCTCAACTTCGGCATCTTCTTCGGCATGGTCGATTTCAACCGTGCTCGCTGGCGCACCGGGAAGTACAAACCGCGACCATTCCCCTGCACCCCTACGAACAAAGTCATCCCGTACTTCGACAATCGATGACAACGCCAAGACTTCGCGTACGAGCTGTTGGTCCAACGTTAACTGCCGAACTCGATTAAACGACGCGAGAAGCGAGATGGGGATCCACCCGCGTGAGTCCATCTATCGTCAACAAAGTCAGCACATGGACATCCGTTTCGGAGCGGGCAACATTTACCCTCTTTCTCAGCCAAAGGTCCGAGGCCAAGTTTTGCGCGCTCAGGTAATACTCTAGCTGCCCGAGGAGATAATATCGCGTGGCGTCCAGAGCGAATGTCAGGTTAGAAATCGGTCTCGGTACCGGGTGTCCTGACGCAGGGCTTGACACGCTTGTAGTCGGTGATGAGTATGGAAGGGGAACGGGCGCCTGATAGGTGTCAAACCCATGGGGCACGTACAATTGCGGAATCGTGGCGAGGTACTGGCCCACATCAGTCGGCGGCGGTGTGGTCGATTGCACAGGTTGATATGCTTGGGTCGCTGGTGTCACAGTAAAAGGTGGGGCCTGCTGCTGCTGCTGTTGGTGTTGGTGTTGGTGTTGATG
>QLPA01003117.1:0-14204 GCA_003313945.1 Lactifluus pinguis | reverse complement strand
GTTGGTGTTGGTGTTGATGTTGTTGTTGTGCTTGCTGCTGCTGATGTTGCTGTTGCTGTTGTTGCTGTTGCTGTTGGTGGTACTGTTGTTGTTGTTGTGTCTGTGGCTGCGGCTGCTGCTGCTGTTGATTTTGATGTTGGTGGTGATGATGCTGATGATGATGATGATGATTCTGGAACCCTCCGCGACCAAATCCGCGACCCGGGCCTGCACGCCTAAATCCGTTGGTCCCTCGTCCCCTCCGCCCGCCAAACCCTCCACGCTCATGGCGCCCACCGTACAAACCACGGGGCGGACGCCAAGTGTGAGGTTCACGATCAACCTCGCGATTACGCTCCCATTCTCGGGCAAAGCGATCGTCGCGTGCTGACGCTACCGCGTGGCCAGACCCACTCGCCCGTCCAAAACCATAACCAAAGTCCTTGACCTCGAACTCAGCGCTGGAACCCGGTTGCGGTTGCGGTTGCGGTGGAGGCTGGTGGATGGGATATGGACCTGACCCAGGTTGCACTTGTAGCTCCTCCTGCGGAGGAGGGACGTGCTGCATCGGAGGTGGAAGCACATATGGTAAATGGGACTGTGGTTGCGGATGCGGATACGCATGTTTCACCTCTGTCGGCGATGGCTCCGCTGGTACAACGGGTAACGACGACGAGTCCTGAAAAGGGCCACTGAACAGCAAGCTGACAGCGAGAGCTGGCTTTGGTGGCGCCGACGGTTCAAGTGACCGAGATTGAGACTCTGAGAGCTCTGGTCTACTTTCCTCGCTCTGGGCCTGCTCGTCCTGTGGCCTACTGGCGGTGCCAAATTCCCACTTTATTTCGGGGTCGGTGAGGTCAATGACTTTAACCCCAGCGTCGAGATGCGCCTCGACACCCTTTCCATCCGACGTGTCCTCTGCTCGCGATAATCGCGGCTGCGACCGCGTTCTCGAGCGTGTAAGCGACGGGCCTGCCTCTCCAGGAGCTACGCCGATCGAAAACGTCGTGACTACTCGCTCCGCCATCTCGCTCTCCGGCTGGTCTTCCAATGGTAACGCCGAGGGTGGCGCCGGCGGTGGACTTGGGCTCTGGTTTTCCCCAGATGCACCAATACTCCCGAAAATCACATCCCGCCTCCCTCGCGCCGCATCGTCACAAGGGGATCTAGGATCTGACATGGGTCCAACCGCGCGATATCCGGCAACAGCATCCGACTCTTGCGGTGGGGGCGGACGAGCAATCATCGTCGGTGGTGGAAGGGAAGGATGGGTGACCGAGTCCTCTTCCTGTGCCGTTTCGTCACCACCTTGCAGTGCGGCAGGTGCCTGCGCCACCTGTTGCTGTGGATGTAAAGGTGGATATGGAGGATAAATTGCACGCCCGTCCTGTCTCATATCTAGAGGTATATTGCTAGACCAATACAACATCGGGTGGGGTTGCACGTATGGCGGATAGCCATATGGAAACACGTAATGTTCGGGTGCCGCCCAGCCGGGGGGGATGGGTTGAGTAGGTGCGGGGACATATCTATCTGTTGGGGTGTGGAGGGCATATGGTTGGGGGTAAGAAGACACGGAGGATGACGCGTATGATTGTTGTTGTGCATGATTCGGATTAACTTGCAATGCAGGAGGGTAATGAGTGGGAGGTGGCGGAGGTGGCGGTTGGGGTGAGACGTAGGATTGAGCGCTTCCTGCTTGACTGGGTAGATTGCCATAGCCATAAATATCTCTACCGATCTGACCATAAGGAACTGGGGCAGCCAGCGTCATGTCACCGGCCACCTGGGGCGAATTACCTTGAGACGACCGTTGCTCTTGTTCGGGAGCTTGAACACCCCTGACATCAACGGGAAGCTGTCTACCACGTACGGGATGCCGTGGACTAGAAGCCATGCTGTTGGGGCTATGAGCGCGCGAGTGAGAAGCAGATGTCCGACCCGAGGCGACCTTGCTAGGTGCTTGCGAGCCCTGTATAGAGCCTGAACCAGAGGCAGCAGCACTTCGCGACTGGCTACTCCGAGTGCCGAATTGCGAGTGACTGCGAGATTGAGAGTAGGATTTTGGGGGATTGAGGGCATCAGCAGCGGCTTGAAGCTCCTCTGGCGGTATGGGGATCCACTTGGTCTTCTCACCTATGAAAACGCCCGGTGGAAGAAACAAAGACTGTAAGCGCCGATTACAGGAACAAGCATAAAAGTTGACACAAAAACTCGGACAGAAGAGAGGAGATGGACTTGGAATGAAGGGAATGGAAACGTACTCTTTCTCGGTGTACCTGGATGACTTGGCGAGCGACCATCAGTGTCTTTCTCCTCCCCGTCCCTAACTTCAACTACTGTTGCGTGCCCATTGTTGACGCGATGGGATTTACCGGTAGACGTTTGGCGCTCTCTGATCTCTGGCCAATTCTCGGTATCGTCAACCGAAGGATGCGAATGAGGAGATGCAAGCGGTTCTCTTCGGGATGAAGGAGTCGTTCCTGTACTGGGGACCGATGTAGATGATGATGCGCCTCCACCATTGAGGCTAGGAGGCGAAGAAGGAACCTGGTTCGATTGCAAGCTCACCGAATTCAGAACATCTGATTGTCGTGAGCCCGACGGAGCGGAAGATGAGTCCTGGGGGGAAGGTGGTACATGTGGTGGTACATGCGATGGGGCGGTCTGCGGAAGAGGCTGAGGAGGACGAGGTTGTTGCGGACGTGCTTGTGCCCTCTGTTGAATCCGCTGATTCCACACATTGACAGGGGCTGCCTTGGGGGGAGTAGGCTGAGAAGACGGGAGGGATGGTACAGGGCTTGCTAGGGGAGTGTCTTGGGGATCTGGTTGTCTAGTGCTTGAGTTATGTGCCGCAGATTCATGGGTCGAAGTATGTGATGGCGAGTTGACGCTAGGGGAGACAGGTGTGGATGCATTGTGCAAAGAGAGATCAGAGAAAGATATCTGTGTAGCTTCGACGGTTGGGGAGGCTTTTGGGTGCTTTTTGGTCTCCTGGATAGGAGCGGAAGGAAGGTGACGGGGAGGGTTGTTAGAGAGGGATTTCTGTGAGTGGTGTGAAGTAGTTTGGAGGGCCTGTGCTTTCTTGGCACTCTCAGCGTAAGAAAGGACAGGAGATTGAGAGCTGGTCGGAGTGGGTGCAACCATAGATCTTTTCAGTCAACGATGGCTGAGGCCCGCAAGGCTCGCGCGAGTGTGTGAGAGCCAATCAAATCTAGCGTACTCTACTAACAACGACTACGGTACGACCAGCAATACAGTCAATCCCAACAGAGATCGCTACGCTACCCCATGGTCATCAATATAATATTAACCCTTGCTTCAGTGTTAATTGATTGAATGAACATAACCCGGGGCTTCTGCAGCATTTCAAAGATGCTGTTGGGCAAAGCGACGATATCCGGCTCAACACCTCACTGCCTTATGCTATTTTCTCATGACAACCGACTTTTTATCTTGACAGTTTACCTCTCGATGCCTTTTGGACACTCGTTCCTCCGGTTTGCGTTGCGTAACGGTAAACGGCTTGGTTGATTTGTTGATTGGTCTACAACCACGACTATATCTGGCAATTAGTACACACGCCTCACTGCCACCCACTTTGCCCTGTCACGTGATTCTTGGGCCTTATGATCGTTAGATATACCTTGGCCTTGAATTGTTGCGTCTATTATCGCATCGGAGGCCAAGGTTCCTTGACGTGCTACAGGCATTCCATAGCGATACTCGCTCAACCTACTGTTCTCCATCCCGTGATGCTGCAGGATCTTGCCTTTGTTGTATCTGGATGGCCATCATGAAGAATTAATGTCACGATGTCCCTTTGGCTGACACCAGGTGCAATGGTGAAAATCTCGCAGTTGGGGGAACCGACCCCCGCACCGGGCGGAAGCAGTACTTTTACTAACTCTTCCTTGTGTGGATAAGTCACTCTCCCCGTATGTAAGAAGCCAGAACCAACGGCGGCATGAAGGCCTGAACTCTTTCAAATACTGGATCATATCAGTTCCTTTCATCACTGGTAAAGTTGCACCATAAGCCCATCAATGAGCGGGGCATGTACCTTCAACTGTGATTTGATATTTAGATTCCTTCTTCGGGTGCTAGGTACCGAATACCGAGAATAAAATGTTAGGAGTCAGGAGATGTGCCATCCAGGCCTCAGGCCTCAGGACTGGCCTCCTGGCTATGCTCTTATTCGATAATATTACCCCGCGACGAAATGTTAGAAGTCAGGTGGTGCGTTTCCAGCGTACAGTAGGATTCACTGATGATCTGCCTTTTTCTTTGTGCTAAGCCGTTTTTGAACCTGTCATCCATCATGATGGCACCCCCGAGTCCATAAATATCGGTGTAATACAATACAGTGGATCAGAAGTGGTTAAAGATATTTTTTATTACCATCATAGAGATCAACATTGCAATCAGCATTAGGATCTTGAGATATAAATTATTGTTCTCCAGCCCATGCCACCCGTGTCATGTACTGTACTGGTCGTACACCCACGTACATTCTAGCCGTGTGTTTCATCAACGACAAATCAATCACCGACAACTCATACAACAATTGGGAACTTTGTTAGACGAGGAGTAGGCGGACTCGGAGTTTTGGGATATTGGGATATTGTTCCAAAGAAGACTTCTTTAACTTCTCTTCTAATTTCCACGAAACACGAAACAGAGGGATTCTGATCTTAACGTGCATTTTTTGATGGACCTGTCAGTAAGAGTCTAGTCAACTGCCATTGTGCAGAGATGAGCCCCTGCGCGACTCCGACTCGGAGTCGAGGGTGTCGCCGGTTACCCTTATGAGCTCACGCCACATGTTTTGCATAAAGTATGGAAGCTCATCATAACGTAACTGAAATGGCGTCTCCTCTGATAAGGTTCCCAACTTCCCAGCTTTGAGAAGTACCCTAACCGCCCAGAACTTTGCTCTGAGAATGAGAGTGTGCAACGCCCCTGTCTCGTGACGAGTGGCGGGTAAGGCCGATTTTGCGGTTCAGCCCCCTGCCAATCATTTTGCAAATGAGCCAGGGGGCTGCTACGGAACGAACTGTTGTAACCCACTTGCCGCCGTGCACTGGTTCGACATCGTTGCATCTATGTCCCTCTCAGAATCCTTGTACTTTCCCTGGCACCCAGCCACCTGAGACAAGCAACCGTGACACATCCCCAGGTAATCACATCTTCATCCCCTGCGATCCGTTGCTATCACCGGTGTCGGTGTCGACGCCGGCGCGTTCTTGTTGCTTAGGTTCCTTGCTCGCACGCGACCAGGACGGGAACCGGCGGACACCGACATGGTTCAAAGTCCATCTAATCAAGTGGGCCTGGACCTAAGAATGCCGTTAACGAAATAAATAGATATACTTGAAATAAATTCGAGAAATGTAGTGGAGGTGATAGTTAGGAATCTATTTAGTCTATTATGAAGGGAAGCTCATGACTGAGGCCAAATCCAGGAGTGTTTCCGTCATGGGAGAGTCCGATTTTTCCGGCATGTCTGTGCCTCATTGTGCCATCCTCATACAGTTCAAAAATACCTGCTGGAACGTTGTCCTTGAAAATCGGTGCATCTAGATTGAGGCTCTCAGTTGCAGACACCAATGACCTTTGTGTGATCTGGCTTGATAAATAAGTTTTGCTCTCAGTGGATGGTGGTGATCTGCAGAAAATATGTGTCAAAACTCAAGAGAATGGAGGGCAGAGAGGAAGTTATTCACGGGCCTCCGAGTCGGGCGTGGGGCTGTGCAGCAACGGACCAGTCTCGGGCAGACACGGCGTCGGTGACATGTCCATTGAAAAACCCGACTCTTGTCAGGCTTCTCGCCTGCCCGCATGTAAGTAAGTTACATTGGTCAAGGCACGGGCGGGACACTTTTTTGAGCCCAATCAGGAATTGTCAAAGGCCGTGCGGAGTAGTGGGTCAGGGTATTTATTAACGGACACGGTAAATGATCGTGCAACATGGAGGAGGGGGACCTTCTTGATAACGTTCGGGACCTATGAATGGATATGAATCCCCCAAATATCATGGGAAGCCGTTGGGAGGGGAGATGGAGGGAATAAAGGCAGCTGGGACGAAGCTGATGGAGGAAGCCTGAGACGGAGAGAACCGCTTGACGGTTTACCGATCTTGTAGTCAACTTCGCCAGATGATCGAGTTACGATGATTCCCTGATGGGTATAGTGCATAACACATGTCATCACGCACTTTACAAAAATGGTGCGTGGAAATTTTGACTCGGGCTTCATGGAACGCGGTGTGATTGGCCTAGGACCGACCATGACCATAAGTTTTTGTTAGTTGAGATTGAAGAATCGGCAGCTATCGCTAAAGTTTCATTTGTATACCGGCATCCACGCTCGATCGGTTCAGAAAAGCAAACCGACATGCGCCACCTACTGAGCAGATTGCTGTGATGGAAATATTCCAGATGGCGGCATCTCCAAACCTCTTGGCATTTGTACGTCAGTGGGATAAGGATATCCCCGACCATGCGTGCGGTCTTTTAGAACCTCGGAATAAAGGGGCATGAGACAGGAGTGCCCAGATAAGCAGTACCACTTTTTTTTTCGTTCACATTCGAATTTCCAGCTTCCAACAATAAGGATATAATCTCCGATAACAGTCAACTTGGGACCAGTGCATCAGTGGCTCAGCCTCAGACTGGACCCTATGACTGAGATGGGACAATGGGCTTATCGGGTATACTCACCCACAGAGAGGGCGCAAGAAGTGGTGGACGAGTCACGCCGCTGCACGTGTGTGCGCCGTTCCAAGGTCAATTTTCGGTGTTGGTCGATTCCGTTGCTACCCACCTACGGTACAGAGAAGTGTGAAAAAGCGGACTTCCTGGCGGCGTGGAGCAATTCACTATCCGCACAAACAAGCTCCCTTCGGGGATACATACGAAATTTTTGGGGTGATCCAACGTGGGTCTGCTCAAGTGCATCGATTACGGTTAGTAGAGCAACCGGTTTGTGGATTCCGAAAAGCGAGGAGGCGGATCATAGAAAAGGAGTATTTTACGGTCGTCGATCGTCGGCGGCATTATCATACGCGTATCAAAAGGGCAGCCCTCCTGTGATCCAAGGGTTCACATGTCTTGTCCTCGGATACAGGACCACAGGATCAAAGTTAATAGTTCCGAACGTTGAGAACATCGCTTGTGGCACTCATCGTTAGGAAAGAGAGTATCTGCGAAAAAGAAAAAAAAAATCTTTTTCGATCAGAGTATGATACAGTAAAAAGAGACCACCAGAGTAGGTTTCTGCATTGTTCCCATGGAAAGCTATATTTGGGGTCAACCCGCCAGCCGGCTTCCATCTCAGGCACCAGTCAGATCCAGACCGCGACCGCGATCAGAACGAGCGACTCGGGCTGCGATCCACATAAACGGATCCAAGAACTGCAAGTCAGCCACGGTATTTTTATTGCGAGGCATCCTACACAATCCACAAATGTGATGAGAAAAGGGCTCGTTGAGGCCCATGACACTAACTAACAGCACAATTTATCCATCCATCCATCAACTGGCTGCTCTCGCACCGCTCACCGGTTCGCCTCCACTCAAAACGTCACGGACGACAGTGTTGAGACTCGCCCACGTCCTATCACGAGAACGGAACGTATTGGACTCCGTCAAGTACGGCGGCGTTGAGGCCGTCCAGAGGACCACACATCCCAGCGTGCCAATCAATAGCGGTAATGGTCCGCTTTATATGGCCCATTTACAGGGATGTCAAGATACGAAGATTGGGTTGAGGTCAGTGTCGTGAGCTTAACATTCAGACTGGCTAGGTGCGCGCGGGCAACTTCCTCATCGAGCTCTTTGGGCAACATGTGCACCCCAAGTGGGAACTTCTCGGGTGTCGTCCAAAGGGCGATCTGGGCTAGAACCTGATTGGCGAAGGAGCACGACATGACAAACGATGGATGGCCTGTAGCACAGCTACAATGGGACCCGTTAAGAAACTGCAGACAGCCTTTTTTAAAATTATATCAACGCACCCGAGGTTGACGAGACGACCCTCGGCGAGGAGGATGACGTGCCGGCCAGAAGACATCGTGTAACGGTCAACTTGAGGCTTAACATTGACCGTTTGCTTGGCATTTGCCTTCAACCAGGCCACATCGATCTCAACATCGAAGTGGCCGATGCTATCAGGCGGGTGTCAACAACCGCTCAGCCTCCAGTATAGCGAAACTTACTTGCTGACAATAGCATCCTCTGGCATTACTTCAAAATGCTTTCCGGTAATGATATCCCGGTTACCTGTCGTGGTCACGAAGACATTTGCACGAGGGGCCGCATCTTCCATGGTCGTGACTTCGTAGCCAGCCATTGCGGCCTGAAGTGCGTTGATAGGGTCGATCTCCGTGATCAGGACACGTGCACCGTACGAGCGCAAGGATTCTGCACACTGCATCGTGCAAACGTACGTCAGGAAAGGTGTTACAATTGGTGATAAATGAACATACGCCTTTGCCCACATCACCGAAGCCAGCAACGACAGCAACCTTACCAGCGAGCATGACGTCGGTCGCACGTTTGATACCATCGACAAGGGACTCGCGGCAACCGTAGTAGTTGTCAAACTTGGATTTTGTGACAGAGTCGTTGACATTGATAGCTGGAACCTTCAGTCTCCCCTCGCGGTGTGCCTTGTACAGGTGGTGGACACCTGTTGTAGTTTCCTCGGACAAGCCACGGATGCCTGGCTCATAAGATTGGGACACGAATAACGATTGCAAAGCGTTAGCTCACCTGCAAGGTATTGAGGGTATTTTTCGTGAACAAGTGATGTGAGATCCCCTCCATCGTCCAGAATCATGTTCAGGGGCTGATTTCCCGAGAATGCCGAGAGGGTTTGTTCGATGCACCATAGATACTCCTCCTCGGTCTCTCCTTTCCATGCGTAGACAGGAACGCCAGTGGCGGCGATGCTGTTGTTCCCAGTAAATGAGCCTGAGTGGAACGTCGAGATGTGGAACGACATACGCAGCAGCGGCATGGTCTTGAGTAGAGAAGATATTCTGGACAATTATATATAAAGTTGCCTTTCTCGTTGTACTAGCAGATCAAAACATACACAAGATGACCAGGAGACCTCCGCTCCAAGAGAAACCAGTGTCTCGATAAGGACTGCAGTCTGTATTGTCCTGTCGGTGGTTTACGGGATCTGTCGTTTACGTCATAAAAAGACTGGCTTACATATGAAGGCAACCTGCAATCCGCGCCCCCTTGAGAGGTTTGGAAGGACCGTGCTAGTAAGAGTTGAACGGTCAACCACCAATCGAGGCATATCTGACGGAGACCAACTTTTGCCCGCATATACATGAGGCCAGGCATCTCATTCTATCAAAATGATCTAAGCGGATGCAGGAGCTAGGTAGAGATCAACAAACCTCTGCGATCTCAATCTCCTTGCGACCAAAAGCTGCAAGTGAAATATCTTCATGCTTCACATCAACAACCGTTGTTGTCAGGATATAGTACAATATACGTACCAGCAACCTTGAAACCCATTGCGGAAAGTTGTGTTAACGCTGGTACAAAATAGTCGTGTCGTGACAACCGCTACGAGAAAGAGGAACGAAAAAAAAAAAAAAGAAGCTAAAGAAAAAAAAAATATTAAAGGGGTAATTGTCACGTGGCTTCGGCTGATACCATTTAATAATTTTGATCAAAGGCGCTATACCAACTGACGGCGACGCGACGGACCTCACCGTTTGAAAAAAAATAATGTCTGCGTCTACAAACCTATCGCAAGAATGTCGGATCGCAGAGATTTTACAATTTTCCTGTGAGATCGAACCAATTGGAAATGGGTCTCAGCAATTCCATTGCTTTCCTCTCCCTCGTTTCTTCAGGTTGTAAGTCGGAGGTGTATCATTCGACTGTACATGCATGTAGAGCTTATCGTTCATACCGAAAGGTGTCGAGGGTACCCTGCTGTTGAAGTGACGCGACTAGTCAATGTGGACCCTTCAACCGGCGAGGTCAATGTTCCCCCAGACGTTGCGTAGGCGCGCTTATCCTCCCTCTCATGACAACAATTAACCAGTCGTTCGATCACAGTCAACGGCTTCCTAAAGCGAAGCGATGGACGGACGTCATCTGCCATCAATCCTGAAATTGAACGGCCTTCTCTTGGCTGAAAAGAAATTCGCCACTCCAAACGTACGCGGTAGGCTATCGTTCCTTTTTGTCCATCATCCAACGATGGTCGGTTCCGGTTTATCCGAGTTGTAGTCTGTGACCCCTTCGAGACCAGTCGGCATACCTAACCGAGCTAGTACCGATCCGTATACCGCGATCCTTGGGATAAATCACTTCCGCTAGAGAAAATGTGCTTGTGACCTGATCTAGTCATTCGGGTTCATGCGCCGCCTTTGGCACCCTTGAACTGCTGGTATGTGTCCACCGCACGTGAGGGCATGCTTGTATCAACCGACGAACGGCGCGTTCACGATCATGATGATGCATCGCCCTTAGAGTTTTTCGCACCAATAATTGGCACGACCCTGAGCAATAATTTCGAGCTGCTCGTGGTGACACGTGGTTCTTCATATCACAGGGAGCTACCAGCTCAGTCCAAAGTTAAAAGAGCACTACAGAGGGTGTCAAGGCCTAACCAACTGGGTCTATGCCACTACTTCTTCGGCATTTCCTCGTTCTTTTCCTTTCCCCCAACAATTGCATGATGATCCAGCCGCATGGACGGGTGCGTGATATTCTTGGTGATATTTGCAAGAGATCAAAGACAAAGGGTCACCGCCGAGAACGCTGCCGCGCGAATCACCAGAATATGTAAGGGGGGGATAGATCAACTCTTGGATCTTGCCGTGGCGGACAGGAATCGGTATCCAAGGGGTGTGTTCGGAGAGAGATCGAAATGACCGAAGCAAAAGCTGTAAGCAATGACTTTCAGTTCGGTTGTGACTCAGAAGACGGGGTCGTGACCGGTTACAGTGGCTGACCGGTTCTCCAGGTTCAGTTTACATTCAGACGCCGGACTACTGTGTACCCATCGAATTGAACGGTGGTATGGCCACAAGCCAGTAAAGCTTGTCACGAGTGACAGAGACCCGGCAGTCCGGGTCGAAATATTACGGTCATTGATGGCACAATTATCTCATCAATGAACGAACGTACTAACAAGAACGTTCATCACAAGGCATTTCCTTATTGTGTTAGTCCAGGTTGGAGGTGTCATATCTCGGGTTAAGATCTCACCCAAGTTCGGGCAAAGCGATGCGCCGCTGGCCAGGCTTCCTCGGGGTCAGGGCTATTATCTCATCAAGACACTCTAACTGTGGAGACGTAGATCATTTCAAACGGGTGGTCCCTCGCCGCGGGCTCGCCTAATTTACCGCTGACCCCCGAGATGATGATGACGGATCCGTACAGCCTGTTGCAATTCTTTTAAACATCTCGGTGGTCGGCGGACGGAATGTAGGATCTGAGTCCCTCGCGACCTTTTTCTTTTTTGATCAGTTGTCTCAGGACACCATCACCCAGGTAGCAAACGCTAACTCACGCGGCGTACCCCTAGCCCCGTTTTCCTGTAAATTGTCGCGTTCCATTTCACATGCAAGACTCGACTCCCGACTCTTTTAACTGGCCTGAGCGCCCCTCATCATCCGACAGCACTCCCGAAGTCAAGTTGGAACAAGCATCGGACCACAAAGCTTTCTACATACCGTCATCCTCCGTCGCCGCTTTCCCTCCCAAGTCCCCACCTATCGCAGCTACTGCACCTCCCGCCCGTCGTCATTCATCCACTAGCTCCCAACTCAGGCGATCCAAACAGCCATACTCTATCACACAACACGAAGCCAGGATACGCAACAAATACGGTGGAGAGGCAACAAGGATGTCGAGCCCTAGTTATTCTCACCAGTGGGCTAAGACGGATAGCGGTGTGTGCCATTTTGCCACTACCTTGACGCTGATCCCATCCTCATGTTCTATTGTAGAAGCCGACAGGCAGCAAGCATACGCCTTCGCCGCATCGGGTGCCCAGGTACGAGGGTCCCCTAATAAACTTAATGAAGATAATAATATCTCCGCTTAAACAGCTACCTATTCGGCGACAGGCGTACGATGAGGAAGGTCGACCGCGGTCATCTGGTTCCAGCATGACTTCTTCGAGTCTTCGAGGGGCCATGGGCGATATTCATCTTTCGTCCAATTCCGAGGGCTCTAATTCCCCTTCACCGACAAGTGATGGTTCTCAACATCGACAAGACTCGTATAATGTGGCGGCCTCGGGCATGGTCTGGTCACAGACTCATACTGAGGTTACGAGTCAATCTCCTATGCCGGCGGCGAGCTTTGAGGATCACCCCAATCCTCTGTCGTTTCAGAATATCTCATCACCGTCGGGATCACTTACTTCAGGCAGCCCGTCTGCTTCTTACATTCAATACCCAGACTATAATCACTCTAACTACGCTAATCCTAATACATCGGACACACACACCCCTTCCACCTTTTCAGCCCCAAGCTATCCTGATTCTTTCCATGCCTATCCCGCGACACGCGCGGCCACTACACCCTCTGGTCCTTTGATTATTCCCCAATTGGCACAATTTCCTTCCAATCGGGGCTCGATAACCATCACACCCACAACCGCGGTGCCCGCGGGTGCCCGGCCAAACCGTTCCAGTGATGATGAGCTTCGATATTTGCGCAACAAAGTTCGAGAGCTAGAACTCATAAACGAGTCTGCACGACTGCGGATTCGCGAGCTCGAAAATGAGCTTGCGAATCCGGCGGCCGGCTCTCTATGTTCGTCTTCGTCGGTCAGTGGGCTTGCGTCTGCTGCGGCGCAAATTCCCCCCTCCCCCTCTTTTTCCGCCTCGTGGAAAGCGCGGACGGACGCGCGCACCAAGCTCTTCTGCTCCCTCAACCGCGCCGGCAACGCCTTGTGTGCTTGGCACGACTCCCGCCGCGAACGCCGGACACACCCCCCGCGCATGGCACCTCCCGGCCATCTCAATTGCGGCTGTACGTTCGAAGAGGCCCTGTTCGAGGAGAGCCTTTCGCGGCACGACGTGGGGAGCTATCACCCAGGAGAGAGCGTTCGTATGGACCCAGCACTTCGCAACCCGCTCTTAAACCTGCTTCAAAAACGTTACGGTTATAAAGATGGTGACTTTGAGCGCGACCCGGTCACAGGTAACTGGCACGAGGGCGAAGGACCGGGGCCATGGGAAGCCCGTGCTCTCGCGGGGATCTCTAGCCACCGCAAACACCGTGCGGAGGAACGTCGATGAACCCGATCTTGCCCAACCTACACACTTCTCTTATCGTAATGACTGAATGTGGATATATGATTTCTTGTACGTCGGATACCCTGCGCGATCATATTCCTTTGCAACCTCTGTAGGCCATTTCGCACGCCCGGTCGTTAACTAGCCCTTCTTCATCTTTTTTTTTTTCGTTCGCATTCTAATTGCTGTAACCATAGTCCGTCTGATGTTTCTCATATACGCTGCATGTTGTGTTGATTAGATTTTTTTTTGTAGACTCTCCCAAACGAACGTTGCATCAACGACTCAATATATCAGAGTACGACAGACCCTAATCGACGTTGTGAAGTGACATGATAGATTACTAACTGCCAATGAGTATGATCTATCGAGGGCTCGCATCGCAAGGTCCTAAATTTTTTGAAAACTGACCCAAAAACAAGTCGATCAAGGTGGTCCTTAAGAAACTGGTTGCCGTCAACGTCCAAGTATCCAACTGTGTCTGATCACCCGATGTTAGTCCATACATAGGCGACGGCCATCGGCAATTTAATGCACTCTCTGAAGTTGAACTTGCTTGCTCGAGTTCGGCGTTCGGGATACGAGCCTGGAGAAAGCCGACAGTGTCGCGGTCGGACTTCGGCGTGCTAAACGACGACAACGTGAAGAACAACAAGTGCTCGGGGGAGTGTCATGCCGGCAATTCTTTGCGAGAAGCATCCCGAAACGTAACCGCAAGGCAGATAGAGCGGTGTTGAAATGAAGCTTCGATAAACGAAGGTTGAACATGGAGGATGATTTATTAATAAGAACCGATTCTGCTACATTCGACTCCCTCATAACCCATAATGATAGCGGCTATGGATATTGGGACAATAAGTGACATTTCTGACTTTGGTAGACATATCTTTTATAGGATTTGAAGGAGTATGGGTTATGAGGGGTCGGCTGTACTTGA
>QLPA01003112.1:0-12514 GCA_003313945.1 Lactifluus pinguis | reverse complement strand
TTTATATATTTTATTCAAAGCTGTATCATGATTTTTTCAAAGTTATCAGCTTGAGCTGTGGCAACACTACGAACATTGACATAGCAGGCACCACGACACGTCTGCACGGAGGAGCCAGGAGCACGGAATGCCGCCGTGGAAAGAAGCCACACCGTGTCATCAAGAAGGCCAGGCGATATGACAGGCAGCCATGTAAGTGGTGCGGGAAGGACAATCACGGGGAGGACTACTGCTACAGACCCCACACCAGGTGCCCTGCTGGCGGCAAGTGTCATGTGGGATGGTCCCACAAGAACTATGACAAAGGCAAGTGCCCAGACGCATGGCACACCATGGCCCGGAACAACAAAGAAATACAGGAGGACTGGGGGATGGACGATTACGATGACGACCTCCATGACCTCAATGCTAACTTCTGGGAGTCACAGTGAAGCGCTTGGTGGAACAATTGCCTAAGATGGGAGGTAATGTTATGGTCACATTGTCACTACGCCTCCCCACATAAAATTTTTCATTCCTCTACTTACATTCTCATGTCCGGACTGAGTACTGTACGATTACATAAGCCGCACAACTCATTCTGAGTCGTGCAAGGACTCAACTCACGATGACTTGTTATGACTCATCATTGTGAGTCACAATGACTGCCTCTGATACAACTTACTTGACTCCTTCTGACTACGTTGCTCATGTATATAAGGACCCCACTTTCGTCCTAAGCAGACCAGCTTGGACTTAAGTCTTCAATACAAGCTTACTCCTGTTTCCTGTTCATTCCTCTGAACGCCTGAAGACTCCTGTTCCTTTCTCACACATTCAGTGACGCTGCAAGTCACTGCTGATCCTAAGTTGACTGTGCATGTGACTTAGTCCCTCTGAACCTGACACCTTAGCAAGCACGTCGCTTACTAAGGCCCACCTGAACCTGATACCTCACTTCGAGGCATAGGAACTGCTCGTTCCTAACAGATACCTTGGATGGCCTCACGTGGGTCCTCGCCTAGTGTTGCCACAGCTCGGCTCGACTCGACTCTAGCTCGACTTGCATGAGCTCACCCATTTTGAGCGAGCCGAGCCTGAGTGAGCCGCTCGTGAGCCGCTCGAGTCATGGCTCGTGTCGGTTTCGTGACAAATCTGGAAATATTCCAAATTTGGATAATGCTTGCAGGTGCGGAGTTGCATTAAGTTGGCCTCGAGCGCTGTCGCCTACATTGTATGCTAGGCCATCTGGATATTTGGCATCTTTCTTTCCTTGAGTCCCCCTTTCGTCATCTTGTGGTGGCAGTACTCTCACACCTCCTCCCTAGACAATGATGATTTATGTCCTCTTCCCCAGCTTTCAATTCGGTCGTTGTGACATCCTACCCACTTTTACTTCCCCCAACACATCCACAACTCAGCCTCTACTCAAGTCAACTCGAGCAACATCCTCCCATCTGTCAAGGGCTTGCTGCACAACACGTTCGCAGAGATGTGCTATTTGAAGGCCTAATAAATATGACTCTCCCCCTCGTGCTCCTCTTCTCACTCTTTAGCCCTGAACCCTTCCCTTGTGGTTTGTCGCCCCTAGACGTTGATCGGAGCTTGTTTGATGTGACGGAACATTCTTCAATATAGACACAGGTTCACTTTCTGGCTACACCAAATGTGTGTTGATTGCCACTGCCGCCTGGGCCACCTAGAGGACCCTCGTCTGCCTGCTTAGCTGGTATGTTCCCCCCCTCTCAAGTCTCAATACGACTCCTTGTGAGATTGAGAGACAATGAATATCCAGGATAGCTCATGCAGGGTCGGTCTCCGGATGTTCACAGGTATCGTCGCGTGGGGCTGTGGGACCCACGCCACGGTCTTGCCAGTGCCCCAGCCATGTCACCACCGAAGCCGTTCGCTCTGCATGACCGCAGTCCCGCTAGCTCTGCAGGCGACTCGAATCGCATGCCTGCAACTCCCCAAGACAGAAGAGAGCTTGGAACTAGCTCCACAGGTCGAAATTGCAAGCGTGTGAGCGTGACATTTGTAGATACAGTGACAGATGGTCGCCAAGGAATCTGCTGATGTCATCCTGGTCGATGATAACTTTACTACCATCTTGCCAGCTGTGGAAGAGGGTGTGTCGGCATTGAATTGTAACCATTTTGTTTGACTGGTTGTTGATCTGATGATGCAGGCAAGTCGATATTCCATAACATTCAGAACTTCCTGTCCTTCCAACTCAGCACAGCTGCGGCGGCCCTCACATTGATCACCCTGAGCACACTGTTTGGGCTGAGCAATCTGCTCGACGCAATGCAAATCTTGTTCATCAACATCCTCATGGACGGTCGTCTCTCTTCATGACAACATTTTCCCCTTATCGTGATTCCTACGCTCTTCAGGTCCTCTGAGCCAGTCGCTTGGCATCAGCCATGACATGATGCACAAGCCGCCACAGAAGAAGTCCGAGCCAATTATCACCTGGTGAATCTGAGCGCGTGTCATTTTTCCAGCGTCCATCATCGTCATCGGGACACTTTTCGTCTACTACTTTGCTCTCTCAGATGACCAGATAATCTCGCATCGCGACCAGACCATGGTGCGGATTTCTTTGTCTTACTGGAGCCATCTTGTGTCTATCTTACTCACGGAGAGCAAAAAACAACAGACGTTTTCCTGCTTCGTCTTTCTCGACCTCGTCTTGGCCATCCAAAGCCGCGGCCTTGGTTGTGGTCTGACGCAGAACCGAATGCTCCTTGTCACCATCAGGATTTCGTTCATCTTGCTGTTTGGGCTCATCTACGTCCCCTTCATACAGGCCGTGTTCCAGACCGAGGCGCTCCCGATGAACGACATGTTCTTGCTGCTGATTCTTGCCGCATTGTCGTTTGCGTTACACGAGGGCCGGCAGCGATACGAGCGTGCACTGAATCAGCGTGAGACTTACGCAACTGTGATAGAGGAACTTGTATAAGTTGTTAAAACACGACTTTTTTGCTGTGCAGATGATGGCAGATTGCAAGAAAAAAATTTTAGACAGACAGGATTGCTGCTCCCTTGTCTACTGCGTTTTTTTTTGTCGGTCAGGGACCTGGACGGACTCGCACCACTGGTTGGGAGAAGGGGTATTGACTGACTTGATTGGAGGTAGAGTAGAGAAGGTTTTAGGTTATCACATCACTGCTAAAGTAAACATTTAAAGTATCACTAGAACATTTCCAATCTCTCGTTATACCCTGCTGACGTCACCGTGGTCTAGGCATGGTTGTAGGCTGGCATTAAGGCTAAGAATGGCTGACCGATTGGCTGACCACCTGCAACTGAAATTTGCCCTACCTACCAACACCATATGACACATAGTACGAAACAAGCACTGGTACAAACTTGGTACGGTGCTAACATGGATGTCCTCAAACCATCAGACGCAAGTAGAATCATGACTGTCAGCCAAAAAAACCAAGGTGGCCCAATACATTGATGATACCACTGGCACTGAGACCCAATAAACTGATAAGACTACCAAGATTCATGCCGAGGATGGCCACTGCAGAACCATTGCGGATCAGAAAGAAGACAAGTTCTGCAACGACCCCGCTGGTGAGAACGAGGATGACGTGGATGAGTTCGCCAAAACGAGCTCTGCGTTTACCAGACAGGACAAAAGTAAGAAAACTGACTGCATCAAAGGATAAATTGATTACGGACACGAGAAGAGGGAGTTGAAGGGATAAGGTGGGATCTGAATCGAACATGATTCTAAGTGGTTCGAGGATGACCTGCAGTAAAGTTAGTAAGATAAGTAGAAGAGTAGTGCGAAAATCAAGAAGGAAAGGGACCTTGAATGTAGTGGCAGTGAGGACAAGGATGTCTTCTTGGGTGCAATCACAATTATCGAGGCTTGATGCGAAGTGAAGGCCGCTATTGAGGTGTGTCCACATTGACCTTTCTTACCCAGGAGCATTGGTCAAAAAATGCTGCAGAAGCGTCAATGACAGGAAATCAAGCCCCATCATCGATGATGATGAAGATGCTGACAAAGAGGAGCATCCAATGAATGTACCCCTATGGATGAGCATGGACATGGGCATGAACCCGAATCACAACATTCCTTTCCCTACTGGCATCGGTTCCATGGGCACACAAGGTCAATGGGGGCCCTCTGCTGCCACACATTTCAGGAACCTACTTGGTAATCTGTCGATGCATGATCTCCCTCATGCTGGCTCTGGTGGGAACCTCATTGGTAACATGGGCATGGGCATGGTCGACCTGTGCAGTGGGTACTTATGGCACATCAACAAGCGATGCTGATCTTAATGCAGATATACCAGCTCACAGCAGATGATGCGCAATGCTGCTGATGAATGGGAGTACGGGAGCGCAATCAGTGGATGGGGTGGCAGGAGATCAGGTGTCGGCACACCGAGTGTGCTCGGCTTAGGTACGGGCATGGACCTCAGGCTCAACATGAACATGAATGCCATCGGTGGCATGGGTGGAGGCTTCCCTGGTGCCACCGCTGCGGCTGGGGGCTCGCTCAGCATTTTCATCACTGACGGGATGGGATAGCCTATCGGCGGTATGGTCGGCTTTCCTACTGCCATTTCGGTGTGGTCCATGTTCCTCGGTGGTGGAGGAGGTGGCTTATACACGGCGGGTGAGTTTAGCGGCAGTGATAGAGGAGCTGAATGGGCCACAACATCAGGAAAAGTCGAAAATTCATTAAACTTGCTTAACGCTCATTAAACTGATTTAAAAGACCTTCAAGTTGGTTTTAATAAGGTTTAAGGGAACAGCTGTTTAACTAAAACTTTATTAACGCAAGCACATATTTATTGGTTTAATCAGATCCTTCCCATTAAACCGCTTAACACAATTGCATTAAGTGGGTTAATAAACACTAAGAACAGGCTAATGTGCCACTTAAGCAGGTCAATGAAACCTAAGAATAGAGGTAATAGTGGTAAAAAAAAACATCCAGCACTGTAATGCAATGCATTGGTCTCTTCGACGAGTTTGGACCGCAAGTCACTCCGACTGGTTTCAAGCTAGAAACAGCCTCAGCCAAAATGGTGACCACTACACAATGCCTCTCACGTTTGCTTTCTCGATCAATAGCTTGTTGATGGATTCCTGTAGCTGGCTAGACGAGGATGCCATGGGAGCAACGTCCGTATTGTGAAGTGATCCCGTGGCTTCTACGAGCTTGCCTTTTAAGCGAGCGATCCCTTTTGTGTAGCGCACATACTCTAATGCTGAGTGCTGTGTCAATTCAGAGGGCTTGTCTCCTAATTTAGTAGAGGAAAGGCTCGTGGCCGACCTATAGGAACACCTCGAGCATGGTCAGGAGGAGCTAGAAACCATGTGCAAGAAGGCTCATCGTGACATGCCTGTCTCCACCTGTGTAATTCAAACTGGCACATGGAAGGGCCCAGGAGGTGTGGGAGGCACAAGGAGCACGGGAGCACAGGAGGCGCGGGAGGTGCGGGAAGCATGGACGCTCATATCCAACTCATCAAATCGTGGCTAACAGTCAACCCCCCTGCCCACGACCCACAGAACATATCAAAGTAGATGATAAGTGATGGGTCCTGTGGTGTGGGCTCATCGGAGCATGGAAAGGTAGGAGCGAGGCGTAAGTGGATGAGTAAACATACAAGTCATCATAAATCAAATGATAATAATCATAACGCACCGAGCAATGCCACAAGGGATGAGGGTAGAAGGCCCACTGGGGGAGGTGACTTGGGGTTATGAAAATGCTGCAAGAAAAACATGAGAAGTGAAAATGCCAGTGTGGTTGGTGCACACATACATGAAAATAAAGCCATGCCCAACAAGGGGATAGCTTTGGTGTGCAGGCGATGGATCAATTGGTGATAGAAGAGACGTAAGGCGGATGAAGTATAAGATGAGCCGGTCCTTGCGGCGAAGCACCTCTTCGCTCACAAAAGGGAGCGGGGTGCCTCCAGCCTCCAAGGTGCACGGTCTTGCGTCAGTGCCTCGTTAATCTCGACCATCAAACCAATCAAGAGTGATCACCTTTTTGACACTTGTCATTGTTCTCGGAAATTGCGATTTTGTCGGCAACCGATGGCTGACCACTGGTCAACCATCTTTTCGAGATGCGGGGGGTGCGGGAGGCCCAGGAGGTGCAAAGGCAGTGGCGGAAGGGATGGAAGTGGCGCAGGAGGGGGTGGTGCAGGCGGGGGAGGCGGCGGCGCAGGAGGGGGCACAGGAAGCGGCATAGGCGGTAGAGGCGGCAGATGGGGAGACAGAGAAAGCGAAAGAAGAGTCAGGACACATTCGGGCAGGGCAAGTAGTGTGACAACATACCGGGGAGGAGGGACAGAAGGCGTCGGCGCAGGCAGCATGACAGCGTGGACCGCCCCGCTGTGCCAGTGGGTCCAGGAGGAAGTGCCGATGAGGAGGAGGCGAAAGCGGTGAAGGTGTAGGAGGCAGAGGAGGTCGTGGCAGAGGCAGAGGCAGAGGCAGAGGCAGAGGCAGAGGCAGAGGCAGAGGCAGAGGCAGAGGCAGAGGCAGAGGCAGAGGCAGAGGAGAGAGGGGGCAGAGGCAGCAGTGGGACACGTTGGAGCGGGACGCGGAGACATGTGGCGGTGCCAGACAGGGAGCGGTAGTGGTGACAGCAGAGCCCATGACAAGTAGATGGTGACGCAACAGCGGGGGGACAGAAGGACAGAAGGATGCTGCAGAAAACGATGAGAACAAAAATCAACATCGTGCCAACAAGAATAAACAACACACACTGGCACATGTGATTGGCGCACCAGAATGACTTAGCAAAAATTTCACGACTTGGCATAATTTTCAGACTTTAAAACTGTTTCTGTCTGCTTAACACCATTAAAAGCCCCTCAAAATTCATTGACTTGCTAAACTTATTTCAATTTGCTTAGCGTAATTAATGTTTACTTAGATCGGTTCTTAGCCAAAACAAAATCTCCTTAGTCGTGCTTACCGCTTATTAACTTAGTTAGACCGTTTAACCAAAGTAAGCTAACTGGTTTAAGCATGTCTAAGTAAGCACTAATGGCTCTAATCTATTTTGAGTTTTCCTGATGGAATAGCATGTATGGGGAGTATTTTGGCGCGCCACGGCCCACGGGATCGCTCTTCACAGATCACTACTTGACAAAACCAGGTGTCGTCGCAGTACATCTCACTCTAACCCAGTTCTGGCACGTCGTCACTGCCAGGTGCGAAATGGGATAGCCTGAGGCCGTGGACAAGGACTGCACCATTGAGTGGTGGTGGAGCTGGTATGCATAGCAGCGCCGTGCCAGTGCCCATTAAGAAGCAGGGAGGAGAAGGGTATGGATTGGTGGGGGCCTGTGTCGCCGCCTTACTTAAAATCTAGACAGTAGAAACCTCAGTGGATGATAGAACCAACTGTAATATTCCCAGTACCTAGACAGTAGAAACTACAAATGTGAGGTGAGAAAGCGTAGTATGTAGGAAGACTTGAGACTTACCCTCAGTGGATGATAGAACCAACTGAGGGATAAGGTTTATCGTATAAGCGAACTATATAGTACTTGTGCACGTGAATGTTGGACTGTGTGCGTGATGCTGGCACATGACGCGTTTCAGTGTTCTAACTCTCCTCCTCGTCGCAAACGCAGGATAACAATAAATAAAATAAAAAAGATAAGAAGAAAGGAAAAGCAAGAAGGGAAAAGGAGATAAGAATAAAGGTAAGGAAGAAAAGAAAGAAACAAAAACAAGAACAAGAAGCACTCCTCCTCACACGCAACCGAGATGGTCATGAAAAAGACGAAAAGCACTCCTCCTCACACGCGACCAGACTGGTCTGTGAGTGGCCGAAGCCCGAGGCGGTATCGCAGGTGCAGAAAATTGGTCTTGTTCAGGGGTTTTGTCAGGGTGTCCGCAATGTTGTCAGCGGAAGGAACACGAGCGATGACGAGATCGCCATCGGCTACAAGTTCATGAACGTGGTGGTATTTGACGCGGATGTGTTTGCTACGCGAGTGCCAGACATGATCCTCAGCGAGAATCGTGGCGGTGTGGTTGTCGCAGAGTAGGTGAGGTGGGGACGTCGGGAGAAGGTCAAGACCGTCGAGAAGTTGGCGAAGGAATGTGGATTCGTGGGATGCGTCGTGAAGGGCAATGTATTCAGCATAGCAGGTAGAGTCGGCAACAGTGCGTTGCTTGCGAGAGCACCACGAGACGACGCCAGAGCCAAGCGTGAAACAGTAGCCGCTGACGGAACGACTGCTGTCGGGACAGTTTGCAAAATCCGAGTCAGAGAAGCTGGAGATGGTAAGAGGGTTTCGGCCTCCTAAGACGAGGGCAAGGGAGCGTGTGCCTTTGAGGTATTTGAGGACACGGGTAGCGGCATCCCAATGCTCTGGGCGATAGCAGTCGAGGAAGGTTGAAAGTCGGCCGACAGCATATGCAATGTCAGGACGGGTGCCAACCGCGAGGTACATAAGGCTGCCGACGAGGGAACGATATGGCGTATGGGAGATCCAGGCAGTTTCTGCCTCGGAGGGCGTGGTGGATTTGTTGGGACGGCAGAGTTGGAGACCAGGCACCATGGGCGTGTCAACGGGTGATGCGTCCGACATATGGAATTTGTCGAGGACACAATCAATTAGGGCAGTTTGTGACAGAGAGACGGTGCGGGTGGTCAGGTCGCGAGAGATGGCAATGCCGAGGGCAAAGGAGGCAGGGCCCAGGGCCGATATGTCCCATTTGGAGGCTAGGAACTCCCGGAAGCGTTCGTTCTCGGCGGCTGACGAGGCCGCGGAGATGATGTCGTCAACGTGGACAGCAAAGATGATTGTGCCAGTGGCGGAGCGGCGACGATAAACGCACCACTCGCACGGCAAACGTTCGAAACCCCACCCCTGAACAGTCGCGTGGAATGTTTGATTCCAGATTCTGCTAGCCTGTTTCATACCATAAATGCTTCGCATCAGTTTCATTACCCATTGTTCCTGTCCAGGAGCAGCAAACCCAGGGGGTTGCTCCATAAACATGGTCTCCTCCTCAGGGAGCACACCGTGGAGGAAGGCGGTTTTGATGTCGAACTGTTGTAGATCCCACCTGTTCACTGCAGCGATATGGAGAATGGATCGGAAAGACTCGAGGCGCGCAGTCAGGGCGGTGGTTTTGTCGTAGTCCACACCGTACTGTTGGGTGTAGCCTTTCGCGACGTAGCGGACTTTATAACGCACGATGTTGCCGGCATCATCGCGTTTGTGCTTGCAAACCAGTTTCCCTTTGAGAGGGCATTGGCCAGCAGGAACGGCGGAACGGGGGACCAAGACGAAGACATTGAGGTCCCGGAGGCTTTGGAGCTCTTCACGGGCGCCAGCAATCCAGTATTCGCGATCTGGGGATGCGATGGCGGCGGCCCAGGATGGGTCATCATCGGAGTCGAGCACCAGTTCTAAAGTGCCATCCGCAAAAGCAGAAAGCGCTTCGGTCAAAGGGATGTTCTCAGTTAGCAGGGTCAACGGAAGGAGGTCGTGGGTATCACGTAGCGGGGAGAATTCAGCAAGCATGGCCGAGGCATGGTCGCCAACGCGAGCAGCAGCAAGGGCGGCAAGGCGTTGAGAGCGACGGGGAGGCACGAGAGGTAGTGGCGGAGGTGGCACAGGAGAGGGTGGCGGAGGAGGCACAGCAAGTGGAGGGGTGTAGGTAGAGTAAGTGGCGGAATCACCGGAAAGGGGTGGTAGATAAGCGGAAGGGCAAGAAGAAGATGATGAAGAAGATGAAGAAGGCGGAGAAGGAGAAGAAGGTGGAAAAGAAGAAGAAGAAGACGAGGAAGGATCGTTATCAAAACCCCAAGTGGGTGGATCAGAAGCAGAAAAAGGGTTAATTAAGGTACCGGGAGAAAGGGGAAGAGAAAGGGAGTCAAGGCGTTCAATAAAGGAAACATGAAAAGAATTGAAGATTTTGTTGGCATTGCGATCCCAGAGGCAGTAGGCTTTGGAGTGTGGAGCATAACCAATAAGGGTGCAGGGAATCGAGCGATGGAAGACCTTTGGCTGATTGTGAACAAGGGCAAAGGCGCAACAACCAATCTCTTTCAGGTGGGAGAGAGAGGGGCGATGGCCATGCCAAAACTCGTAAGGCGTCTTCCCATTGAGGGAGGATGTGGCGGTTAAGTTCGTGAGATAGGCGGCCGTGGAGCAGAACTCGTCCCAGAGATTGGGCGGCGCGTCACAGACCAGGCGCATGGTACGAGCACGGCACATGATCGTACGATGGAGCCGTTCTGCGTGGCTGTTTTGGGTAGACGTGTGGGGGGCAGTGCGCTGATGATCGATGCCGTGAGAATCACACCATGCAGCGATGGCATTGGAGACAAGTTCGCCGTTATCAGTGGCCAGGATTTTAAGTTTGTCACCAGTCTGATTCTCAACGGCGCGATGCCAGCTTTGCAGGACAATCGCAGCTTCACCCTTAGATCTCAGTGGCAAACTCCAAACATAACTGGAGTAATCATCTATGACATTCATTGAGTACAGACGCCCAGATTGGGACTTGACAGCCATTGGACCAGTGAGGTCGACGAAAATGCGTTCTAAACGTTTGGTGGCCTTGGGGCCTTCGCGAAGTTTTGGGACGGGAGAGCGAGTTTGTTTGCCGAGGATGCACTGCTCACATTTGGGAGCAGAAGACGAAAGATCTATGGGCATGCCGTGTCACGGTTCACAGGGACCGTGGCTCGAAGTGAGCTTCGTGTATTGGCGAGGAGGAACTGAGAATAGACACGCGACTCTCGGGACCTCCTAGTCAAGACGTACAGCACGAGTTCCTGTGAAGGATAGACTTGTGTTGGACGTTCTGAGTTCGTATCGCGTGGAACGGAACGATTCGGGCCGGCGCACGCGATGAGCGGAGTTCACAGTTCCCAAAGAGGATAGACTGTGGCAGATGACAATGAGGGAGCTGTGGGACGAACGCGAGTGTAAACGCGAAGAGATAGGGTTTGAGATGCAATCTAAAACCCGTATCCCTTTGTGTGTAACTTCGCTAAGCGGTGCAAAGGTTTTGTAAGAGTTTAGAGATCAAACCCTGACAACACCTTTGTACAAGGTTCTAGCGAAGCGCGTGCAAGTTTGCTCGGGGATTACGCCCTCTTGAGCTGTGGCGTGATGGTGCCTCAACAAGGGGCACAAGTAGGTGATGAACAAGTAGAGGGGAATCCCTTGCACGCGGGGAAAGACACAAGGAGGAAGAACAACTGCTGTGATTCTCGACGAAGCTGAAGCTGGGGCTTTAGCTTCGCTCTCAGGGCCCTATTTATGCGTACAGAGGGCCTTCCAACTATCCTACAAAAGTACTACAGTACGCGAGTAAGCAATCAGTAGTCAAGACCACTACAGTACTGGAGTCAGCGATCATTAGTCAAGACCACTACAGTACTGGAGTCAGCGATCATTAGTCAAGACCACTACAGCGAGTCCGAAATCAATCAAGCCACAATCAAGCATAGCCTCAGACCAAGTAGGTAATGCCCCAAGGAGGGCATATGAGACGAAAAGGAAAGCATAGACGCTGAAACCGTAACACCCAGACAATTCAACAATGTGACGCACCTCGGCGACGATGAGGTATTCTGAAAACTTGGCAAAGCCGACAATCTCATCGAACAACTTGACCTTTTTATTAAAAAAGTTGTGCCTGCTGACAAGTTGCAACCTGCGAGGTTGGGGATGATTGGCTGATGATGCAACGGAGGCCATGGCCATGATGACATCCCAGTGCTGAGGAGAACGGGTCTGGAAGCTTAACGATGTGGAGAGGTGTGCATTCATTGGAGGGTAAGCCAGGCGAGACACATCTCACCCAGGCGAAGATACCCTATGGTTGCGGGCAGGCCAGAGGCTGTACATCTCGAGGACTGCATAGGCACATTGCTCGGGGACCTGCAGCCTGACAGCAACGACAAGTTGAAGGGTGAAAGCGAGGGGAGCCTGAGGACAAGAACAGGAGGGACAGAAAGGTGAATTAAGGCCGTCGAAAAAACATGAAGGAGCTTCAGGACTTACTCAGGCTGGACAAAATCAGTGCCAGAATAATGGATGAAGACAGCAGAGACAAAGAAGATGCTGTGCCAGATTGGAACATCTGACTGGACTTTTGAAGTCACTGGCAAGCCTCCCGAAGTGAGGTGAAACAGAGCATAGTGGATTTTGCCGATAGTAAAAAAGGTGTTGGTCTGCCCTGATGGCGATGGGAGAAATGGCAAATTCCAGACATTTGCGTGCACGTGAACACAAATGTCCAGGTCTGTAACCACCTACTATATATAGTGTCTGTCACGTGACTTCACCTCTCTTTCTCCTTCCACCATGTCGTTCCGACATTCCCATCCCTCCTAATATTAAATGTATTCTATGTCTATCTATAGTAACCTACAAGTAGTTAACTCAACTTGTGGTAGAGGGCCATTACTTCGTATGGCATGTCCAAGTTCTCTCGTAGAGTATACAATACAGATGAGACTCACAAGAGTCAATAAGAAATAGGTATCACATATATT
>QLPA01003111.1:0-31933 GCA_003313945.1 Lactifluus pinguis | reverse complement strand
TCTTTTTCAGTTAAGTTAGGTTAAGTTTTCGGTCTTTTTTCAGTCTAGTAGACTGGACCTTAAAACACTAATCGTTATCACGATCACCCGATAGCTGGCCATCCAGGGATTGGCAATACGTTACACCAAGTTCTTCAAAACTTCTGGTGGCCAGATGTTAAGCGCTTTGTGACACAATACATCAAAGGTTGCGCCACATGTCAAAGCACCAAACCAATGACACATTGACCGCGTGTACCATTGGCGCCTGTAGGACCTCAGGAACACATTGCAAATGTGCCCTATCAAGTAATTGCTATGGATCTCATCACGGATCTGCCAGAATCTAACGGATATGACTCAATCCTGACGATCGTAGATCACGATTGCACGAAAGCAGCAATGTTTATACCATGCATTAAGAAAAGCAGCACAGAGGACATTGTCAATCTGTACATCAAACACATGTTTCCCCTCTATGGAGTACCGAAGCAGATCATTTCAGATCAAGATCCGTGCTTCACATCAAACTTAGCAGAAGCGATCTGCGAGAAGTTAGAGATCAAACAAAATATTAGCACCACTTATCATCCACAGACAGATGGACAATCAGAGCGTGCTAATCAACGAGTGGAGCAATACCTCTGCATCTATGGAAATGACCATCAGACAGATTGGTCAGATCTTCTCCTGATTGCACAGTTCATGCATAATTCATGGCCAAACGCCACCACAGGCTACACACCATTCGAACTCCTCATGGGATTCACACCTATAATCACTGCCCTGAGCACCACCTCCCGACTTCCTTATGTAACAAAACATGCAAACGTGTTGGAGGAAGTACGAGAGAAGGCACGAACAGCAATGCGCCATGCGTAGACATTGTTACAGAAGAGATCAGAACATAAGAGAGGACAATGCAAATATCACATGTATCAAGAAGGAGACAAAGTTTGGCTAGAAGGTACCAACTTGAAGCTTATGCATGGTAGTAAGAAACTGGCCCCAAAACGTTTTGGACCGTTCAAAGTCCTCAAAGTCATATCACCAGTGGTTGTGCGCTTGCAAACCCCAGATCATTGGAAGATCCACAACGTGTTCCACACCTCATTGATCACGCTGTATACTGAAACAGTGGAACACGGATCAAATTACAAAGAACTGCCTCCTGAATTGATTGAAGGAGAAGCTGAGTATGAGGTGGAACAGGTATTAGCAACACGATGCATCGGACAGACTCTAACTAAGCCTGGAAAGCTTGAGTATCTATTGAAGTGGAAGGGCTATTCCGCTGCACACAACTCATGGGAACCTGCTTCACAAGTCAACGCTCCAGACTTGGTGAAGGAGTTCTGTTATGATCGCAGGCGACGCATACACTTTCTCATCGCGTGCGCTGGACCGTCTCTTCCGTATGTCCTCTTTTCATTTCTTACGTCAATGCCTCGTGTTGTGGATGGACAGCTGATTGATCTCATGATCGATCTTGCCTCCCTACATACGTCTCTTTGCCTCACCGATCATTGTTACGTACTGCCCCTTCTTTGATCGGACTTATTTAGCACCGTACTGCCTCAAGCAGTCTGATGGACAGCCATGCGATGACTTGCTGATTCACGTCTGATCCTGCAAGAACAGAAAAGCAGTACGAAGTTGTCCACAGCCCTTATGGCTGCGGAGCTGTGTCGTGGCTCTGTTTCGTATCATCTTATTTACTTTCGGCTATGATGTCACTATGTATTTAAGTCGCGTTGAGGCGACTACTAGGGCCTTAAGTCTCAGTTTTGTTTCACAATCTAAGCCTATCTGTGATAGTCTAAATATTGCGTTGGAACATAAGTTTTACCTGAGAGAAACCTCATCATCTGATACGAGTTTGACTTTGTCGTTTACGAAGTCTTCACTGAACCGAACCGTAAGTCGAAAGTTTACGTTAAGGAGCACTTCGCTCAAAGGTCCTGCTTGGAACCTTAACACAAACTGAGACTTCTGAATCCCTTAAGTGGGCAGAACCGAATCTTGGACTAGTGCTTTTCCGTAAAGTAAAGCAAACACTCTAAAGGTGATACATAGCGATATCATTTTAGAAGACATCTAAGAATACAACGACGTCATACACCTGCGATCGTAATCTGAGATACAGAAACTGAACAAATCTTTGAAAGTCTATGTCCTGGTGATTTGAGACAAGTAAGAGTACTGCGAGCATGATGGTATCAGCCGACAGTGAACAAGATGGATATGGAACCCCCAGTCCACAAGAACGATACATCACACCCAGTATCGGTAGTTCAAACCAATTCCAGGTGTTGGGAGATGCGTCACTGTTACAGTCACCTGAAGAAGCCATTGCAACGGCCAATTGGGACGAACTCCTGGCAAGTGTAACGCACAGACTAGAGCAGGCCTCGATCTCTTCCGCATCATCCTCAGGAGATTCAGATGGAACAACGTTCAATGAAGGGTTGAATCTAATTAGTAAGAAGATTACCCCCGAACAAGTAGAACGAGTGAGGCAAGCCCTCGCCCCACAAGAAAAGAAACCAATGTTAGCAGACCTGCATCTAAGGATTGCACAAGGCGTGCAACCACTACAAACAGATGTGGATCAGTCATGGGATTACCAAGGCGCAGGAGCAGCACTGGCCACCATGACTAGGAATGGCATAGATATGCTAGACACACAAAATCTATTACCATCATGGCACCTGCGTCAAGCAATGAAGATATATTCTATGACGCTTAGTAGAACTGCAACAGGAACATCGCAGGCCGCACAGTTCCTTCCCCCTCTAATAGGCGGAGGAGGAGGAGGTGGCAACACACCCGTTGGCGGTGGAGGCGGTGGTAACACACCAGTAGGAGGCCATACTCCACCCGCAGGACATGCCTCTGGAGGTAACACTCCAGGAGGGGGTGCCGGTGGTGGCGGAGGTGGTGGAGGTGGTGGCAGAGGTGGTGGCAGAGGTGGTGGCGGTGGCCCACCACCTGCAGGATTTGTCCCAGGAGCACACATCCCACTAGCCATCCCAGGAAATGTACCAGCCGCTGGAGGGTCCCTGATGGGAGAAGGCCCAGGGATTTTTAGCGGCGACAGAACTCAGTCCAAAGCGTTCATGAGAAAGTTCATGAATTACTGATGGCTCAACAGAGCCAACCCCGTAATGGAAAACCCGATCAATAGGGTCCTATTATTCATAAGCTTTTTGAAAGGACCAAAGGTCGACCGATGGGCCTCACAAAAAGTGGACCAAGCAGTGAACACGTTGCAGCAAGGAATCCTGCCTAACAATGAAATAACCTGGCAGACATTTTACAACACGTTCTTAGAAGACTTCCGCAATACGTCTGTGAAAGAGGACGCCCTCACAAAGTTCCTAAATCTTAAAATGAGAGGAGATGACCTGGATGACTACACCACGACGTTCAATGATCTCATGTACACCGTGGGTTGGGAACCGATGAGCCATGCTACTGCCATGAAATACCGTATGGGTCTGAAGAGAGCCCTGCATACAAACATAATGCATCTACAGTTCCCCAGACCAGAAACGCTTGAACAATGGCAGGCAGCAGCGCGTACACACCATGCACGGTGGAAAGAAGAAACTTTGTTCAATAATATCCATGGAGATGGAAAGTCTAACTCTATGGGACGTCTCGCTCAAATAATTGGTCAAGGACAAGGGCAACGCCGACAGAACCAAGGTCTGAGTCAAAACCAAGGAAGGCGGTCCAACCCACCGCGCCAATATGTCACGCCCCGAGGAGACAAGGACGCCATGGATGTAGACGTCATCTGCACCCGCAGTTTCACTCCAGAACAAGAGAAATTGTATAAAGAAGGGCGCTGCTTCTTCTGCAAGGAACAGGGCCACATGTCACGCAACTGTCCAAAGAACCCTAAGAGGGGACAGATACGTGCACGAGTTACTGAAGTGAAAGGAGAGACCACCCCTATCACCGAAGTAAAGGACAAATCGTTTGATGCCAGCAAATACGCCGATATACTCAAACGGCTCACTGACGATGAACGCGAAGGAATCATCGCCCACTGGGCGAAAGAAGAACCGAGTTTTTAGAAGGTCCTGACTCGCCCGCCTGGATCAGGACCGCAACTATGACGAGCTTGTATTTAAATAATATTGGATCAATGACAGTTCCTATTTATATTACAAGCTCGAACGGCGGAGAAAAAGAAGATCGCGCACTGGTGGATAGTGGCGCAACACAGAACTTTATCGACAATCGCACGATTGAACAATGGAAAGTAGGAAAGAAAACACTAGAAATACCAAGAACGGTGTTCAACGTTGATGGTACAGAAAACCAAGCTGGGAGAGTAACACACTACTGTGTCTTGAACGTTACAATGGGGAAGGTAACCAAGAAACAAACCTTCTTTGTTACCAATTTAGGAGAAGATCGCGCCATATTGGGATATCCCTGGCTCGAAGCATTCGAACCACAACTAAATTGGAAAGAAGGAAAGCTAGGAAGCGATACTCCTAAAATTGTATTGAGAACTACCTTCGCCCACTTCCTGAAGAACCTTGTCGATGCCGCAGAAAAGACACATTTGGGACCAATCCAAGCAAGGAAGATTGCGTTCCTACGAGAAGCTGCCTTCGGCGACAAGAAGACAAACAAAGCTCAAGAATGGGCTATCAAAGATGCACAAAAGACGGCTAGCGAAAGCGTAGCAGTACAAGGCATACCACCCAAGTACCAACGACACGCACATGTATTCGATGAGAAAGCAGCTCAACGCTTTCCGCCGTCACGAGGAGTGCACGATATGAAAATCGAATTGAAGCCAGATGCACCATACGCACTAAATTGTAAAGTGTACCCGCTCTCGGAACCCGAGAGAAAGATCACATGAGAATTCCTTGAAGAACATGAAAAGAAAAGGTACATTGAGAAGACAGCATCGCGCTACTCGTCCCCATGGTTTCTCATTGACAAAAAGGATGGATCAAAACGACCGGTACAGGACTACCAAAAAGTCAACGAATTCACCATCCCAGATGTCTACCCGTTACCACGCATAGAAACGATCCTGGAACAGCTTCATGGAAAGACGTTATTCACTGTGCTAGATATTCGATGGGGATATCATAACATACGCATACGAGATGAAGACCAATGGAAGGCAGCGTTCAAAACACCCTATGGTTTGTTTAAACCAAAGGTGATGTTCTTCGGTCTGCGAAACTCTCCAGCCACCTTTCAACGGTTCATGAACGATGCCTTTGGGGATCTACTTAATAAGTACCCTGGAGAGATGTTCATTTACATGGACGATATCCTCATCTGCACAGATAGCCTCGAACGACTCAGAGAAATCACACACGCAGTACTAGATCGTGCCGAAGAACTCTCACTATTCTTCAAACCATCTAAGTGTCATTTCGAAAAGGTCCATGTCCGTTACCTAGGAATAGAGGTACGAAACAGACAGATTACTATTGATCCAACAAAACGAGATGGTCTCGCAAACTGGGCAACAATGTGCCGCAACGTCTCTGAAGTGAGGAGCACCTTAGGGGTGCTGGGGTATCAAAGACCCTTCATTCGTGGCTTTGCAGAACTTGCGCGACCATTGACGGCGCTACTGAAAAAGGGCATCAAATTCAATTGGACAGAGGAGTGTACCGACGCTGTAAAAGCCTTGTTACAGTGTGTAAAAGATGATCCAGTTCTAAACAGGCCGGACTACACGCGTCCATTCGAACTAGAAGTTGATGCATCACAGTACGCCACAGGAGCGATTCTGATCCAACGAGACGATGAAAACAAACCCAGACCAGTGGGATATGATTTGCACACGTTCAATGAGGCGGAACGCAACTACCCTGTGTACGATCGCGAATTACTCGCCCTAGTACGAGGACTACTGCGCTGGGAGCACGTGTTACTGTCCTCCCCATTTCCAATCAAAGTTTATACCAATCATCAAAATCTCCGGTATTACCGATCACCCCGAACCATCGCCAGACGCGTGGCGAGGTACTTAAGCAAGTTAGCCGATTTCAATTTCGAATTGATACATAAACTCGGCACCACCAACCGAGCCGACGCCCTATCACGTAACCCAGCCATGACGGCAGGGGAGCAAGACAATGAGGACATGATCGTCCTGCCAGATAAGCTTTTCACACAGGCGATCGGCATTTCCTCCCTCGAACAACGTGTTTGGGAATGTCAAACCAAACACAAGGAGGAAATGCGTCAATGGACAGAAATCCATCAGATAGAACAAGACCACGAGGATCATTGGTGGAAGGCAGATGCGCCAGTTGTACCACCAGATGATCAGTTACAGAAAGACATCCTCCATCAATATCATAATCACCCGATCACCGGCCACCCAGGAATTGGCAACATGCTACACCAAGTCCTCCAAAACTTTTGGTGGCCAGACATTAAGCGCTTTGTGACACAATATGTCAAAGGATGCGCCACCTGTCAAAGCACGAAACCGATGACACATCGACCACATGTACCCCTGGCGCCTGTTGAACCCCAGGAAAGCATTGCAAACGTTCCCTATCAAGTGATAGCTATGGATCTCATCACGGATCTGCCAGAGTCTAACGGATATGATTCGATCCTGACGATCATAGATCACGATTGCACGAAGGCAGCAATGTTTATACCATGCATTAAGAAGAGCAGTACAGAAGATATTGTCAATCTGTACATCAAACACATCTTTCCCCTTTACGGAATACCGAAACGGATCATCTCCGACTGAGATCCACGCTTCACATCAAATCTAGCAGAAGCAATCTGCAAGAAACTAGAAATCAAACAGAATATTAGCACCGCTTATCATCCGCAAACTGACGGACAATCAGAGCGTGCTAATCAAAGAGTGGAACAATACCTTCGAATTTATGGAAATGACCATCAAACGGATTGGTCAGATCTTCTCCCGATTGCACAGTTCGTGCATAACTCATGGCCAAATGCCACCACGGGCTACACCCCATTCGAGCTCCTCATAGGCTTTACCCCAATGATCACTGCTCTCAGCGCCACCTCCCAACTTCCATATGTAACAAAACGTGCAAATGTGTTGGAAGAAGTGCGAGAAAAAGTGCGAACGGCGATGCGCCATGCACAAACATTATTGCAGAAAAGATCGGAGCATAAGCGAGGACAACGCAGATACCACGTGTATCAAGAAGGAGACAAGGTTTGGTTGGAAGGAACCAACTTGAAGCTCACGCATGGTAGTAAGAAATTGGCCCCGAAACGTTTTGGACCCTTTGAAATTCTCAAAGTCATATTGCCAGTGGTTGTGCGTCTACAAACCCCAAATCATTGGAAGATCCACAACGTGTTCCACACATCATTGATTACACCGTATACTAAAACGGTGGAACACAGATCAAACTACGAAGAACTGCCTCCTGAATTGATCGAAGGAGAAGCAGAGTATGAAGTAGAACAGGTGTTAGCAACGTGATGCGTTGGACAAACTCCAACCAAACCAGGAAAATTGGAATACCTGTTGAAGTGGAAGGGCTATTCCGCTGCGCACAACTCATGGGAGCCAGCATCACAAGTCCATGCACCAGACTTGATCAAAACATTTTACAGAGCCCATCCAAAAGCTATAAGAGTCCTGATGATGCGACCAGAAAAAGCATCACCAATTCTACCAACAAAATCTCTCAACCATTCCATCGCTCCTACTACTACTCCTACCCTTATCACTCCTCTTCATATTCACACCCTGTCTACACACCATGGCTCAACGTCAAACCTGCTCCCAGACTCGCTACCAGGGCCCTGCCTACATGGTAGTAGACGGAGAACCGATCCGCGTCAGCCCGGGGAGATCAGCGTCCCCAAGGCCCAACAGCCCCCAACCCGAAAGGTGCGGTTCTCCCTACCCACGTTATCAAAGGCTGAGTGCAGCAGCCGAGAGACCGACCTCGAGGTCGCAATCCTTGCAAGACTCGAGCCCATCACGCCACCAGAATCCCCGTCACACTCGTGGTGGGCATCAATCGCACCGGCAACCGAGGCTCGACCCAATACAACGTCCCCGAGCCTGCTCTCCGGGGCCGAGCGGGTTATTCTCTCAAGACTTCGCATCGCGGCTGGCCCAGCAGCCGATCCTGAGATCGTCTATGACACCCAACCCTACTCTGCTCCAGCAGGTAAACCCGAACCAACATCTTACTATGGTCGCTACACTGACGGACGGGCTGGGCCGCGCGGTTGGGGTCATGACTGCGAGCGTACCATCAAATGCCCTGCTTGCCTGGGACGGCACTTCGATTCGGGCAGTGGTACCACCGAGGACAGCGCCTGGGCCCGCGTCGCACATCCGCACAGCACCTATTGTGCACGATGTAATCGAATCGATCCAGGGCACGAGTACCGACAATGTCTGCTTCACTGGTGGTGTGACTGGTGTCTCTCTTAAGCTGAGCCACTCAATTAGTTGGCTTTTCTCCGGCTAGGGCAAGCTGGCTAAAAATTTTACTGTCATGTACCTCTAAAAGCATCTCTGTGACTCTTGCTCCATGCTCTACACTCCTATGTTGACACTATGTTTTTTGTATTGTGTTGTTTGAAGTACAAGAATGGGGTGAAATAAAAGCTACAAATAAAACTTGCCCCCGCGTGAGCAGCAAGCAATCCTCGCCTTCATCCACAAGCAACAACAAATCACAATGACATGGCGGATGTCCAGCTCCTTCACCACCTGATACAGTCGATGGTTTTGTAGATGGTGAGGATGTATGGCAAGGTGCACAAGTATGAGCAGCCCATCAGGGTCACGTCCGAGGTGCCGAAGCACACTGGATTGTCACCCAGATAGCCACCATGTTCGAACAAGGCAAGTTGAGGTGCGTAGCAAGCCATCGAGAGAGAGGTTCTGCCCACACGAAGATGGATGTGAGAGGTCCCAGCTTGAACGGACAATCTTGGAGTATCCGAACATCGTCATCACCCACCGGCTGTTACGGTTTCAGCGTCTATGTTTTCCCTTTTTTGTCTCGCATCCCCTCTTGGGGGATTACTTACTTAGTCTGAGGCTATGCTTGATTGTGGCTTGATTGATCTCAGACTTACTGTAGTGGTCTTGACTAATGATCGCTGACTCCAGTACTGTAGTGGTCTTGACTACTGATTGCTTACTCACGTACTGTACGTTGTAGGATAGTTGGGAGGCCCTCTGAACGTATAAGTAGGGCCCTGCAGTCAAAGCTAAAGCCCCAGCTTCAGCTTCGTCGAGAATCACAGAAGTTGTTCCTCCTCCTTGTGTCTTTTCCCGCGTGCAGGGGATTCCTCTCTTCTTGTCCACCCTCTACTCGTACCTCTAAACAAGGTACCATCACGCCACAGCTCAGAAGGGCGTAATCCTCCGAGCAAACTTGCACGCGCTTCGCCCGAACCTTGTACAACGAATTGAGGGGTTAGGTGCTTCCTAAACCACTCAACGCGTTGCACAAGCTTAGCGAAAGTTCCTATCAGTATTCTATAGTTTTGACCTTGCAGTTCAAAACCCTAGAATCCTAATATCCACATCCGTTCCACTTACAAGTCCTTCATCGTCATCTGCCACAGTCTATCCCATTTGAGAACTGTGAACTCCGCTCATCGCGTGCGCCGGTCCGAACCGTTCCGCTCACGCGACACGAATCCTTGGACGTCCGTCACTTGTCTATCCCTCACAGGAACTCGTGCCGCACGTCTTGACTAGGTGGTGGCACAAGTCGAGTGTCGACTAGTGCTTCTCCCTCGCCGATACACGAAGCTCACTTCGAGCCACGGTCCCTGTGAACCGTGACACCAGCTATGGGTGCTTGCCCGGCTGATGCTTGTGTATGGATTGAGAGATTAAAAGATCAGTGAAGTTGATGAGTAGCTGCATCATTTGCGCAACACTATCCATGACCCCCAGTTCAGGTTCTCTGTGCACAGCTCGGGCAAATGCCAGGCGTTGGACACAACAAGCCAAATCCGGTCGGGCGATCATGATGTAACAAAACTGGAGAAATCTCTTTCAGAAACACTCAAATTCTGCTGCGGAATGCGAGCTGTGGAAACGTGCTCTTGCTTTGCTGGCGGACAGCAGCGTCGAGCGACAGTAGTGGTTCAGCGAGCGCAGGTCCACCAACAAACAGCTGCCTCGAACAACGGTGGAGCTTCAGCGAGATGCAGGCATCCGGTTCTCCTGGTACAGGCACGACGTGCGAGTTACGTTTTAACGGCAACAATGATTTGTGGAGCCACTTTGAGACGAATCATCACACCTGCCATGCGTGCTTCAAGGTGAGTAACATGCATCCCGGCTACGTGGCTCTCGTGTTGAAAGATGATGTTCAGTTGTTTCATAGTCAACCAGTTACCAATGCCGGTCCACATCGTTCTCCAGAGGTATGCCAGCAGTGGAGTAGTTCGTGATCACGCCAGCTACTTCGATATAGTCTAGCACAACCAGAAGTTCATGACCCGTCCAGCATAAAAGACGAAATCGCTCACCTCGGTATCCGTATCTGCATCGATGGAGACCGAACGACCAATATGGCACCTCGGCCGGCATCCCGACGACCTGCACATACTGCTTCGCGACTTTGGCCAGCTCCGTTTCGCTGCCAGCCAAAAAGTAAAAGTTGAACATGCCGCCAATGACATTATACTGGAGCGTGGTGGGGTCATCTCCACCGCTGTAACGGATCTTGATGTCCATGCCAGAGGAACTGAGCAGGAAGACGGCGTGCGTGCCACCCTTGGGGCGATGCTCAAAGTAGACTGGATGGGTACCGTACAAGTTCGTTCCTTGCGGGATGCCAAACGCGTCGCGCGCCCACATTGTGAGCATTGTGTTACCAACGACTTCGAGGCGGAACGGTTCCGTGTGCTTGCCGAGACCATAGATGTTCGCTGTGGGCAGCAGCGTCGTCTTGAGGCGGAGGTACTGCGGCTCAAAAATAAGCGCATGTCCAGAAGTTGTGAAGAGCACCTCGCCCGTGCTCGCACGCGATATATTGAACGAGAACGGTGCTGCGGTGTACGTGAATCAGATCTTCACGTCGCCCATGCGTGTATGCGGGTCTGCAATGGGCCGCGGGAAAACAGATTCGGGGACTTCGTAGCGCTCGTTTGATGCGTCGGTTATCTTGAGGTGGATATGCATTTCTGTTTACATGCGTGGCCCGCCCAGTCAATGCATGGTAGGTTTCCATGTATCAGAGTTGGCTACGCACCTGTTTCATAAGTTACCGATAGATTCAAAGCTCCTATGTTGTTGCCAAAGACGTTGCAGGGTGCGCCGGCAAGGACCAGGCGGGTGGTCAGTGTTGGGCCATCAATATTCACGTTGGTCCCTGGACAGGAATTCTGTTAAGAGAGTGGTGACAGGAAACACAGGAAGCACAGGAGATAGGGGCAGACAAAGAACAGCGGCAAGACAACACCACTCAACACACCAAATAAGGCAGTTGGTGGTGATGGTAATGACGCATAACAGACACATGGGGCAGAAAGGGAGAAACCTACTCTGACGGCATGAAAAGTCCTCACGGTCCGGGACGGCGCTGTCACCCGTTGCGGAGTGGGAGAACGATTGCGGGTAATCCAGAGGCAAGGGAAGATGCATGCTTGATGAGGTAGCCGAAGAAGGTTGACTGCGGCTCATGGTGCTACCTGTCACTTCCGGGTCGCGAGTCAATCAACAGGTGGGTGGTGCGAAGAGCTAGAAATGGAGCGCACCTTATTGTTGACATCATAGCCGTAGTCGACGGGGATAGGTGATGGTGGAAAAGGATAGCCTTGGGGGTAGGGGCTGGCCCTACCCATAGGGAGGCTGCGAGGGCGAGGCTTCGGGGTGGCGCTGCAACGGCGGTGTCAGGGCAGCAGCAGCGACGGCGGGGATGCAGCAGTGAAGGCGATGCAGTGACGGCAGCATTGGGGCAGCGGCAGGGGTGGCAGGGCAGTCAAATTGACGATTATCGGAGAGTACATAAAGATGTGTTCATTAACGCGCGTCGGGGCAGCAGCAACGATGCCGGGGCATAGCCGTCAGACAAGAAAATCACGACAGGGGTTCTGCGGAGAATGTTAGTGTATCATCTGAAGCATATAAACATTTTGTGCGGCACCTTTCAGTGAATTCATAATGCGGTGAACGCTCTTGAGCGTGCAAGTAAAATCTGTACCGCCATCGGCCTCGTATCGCAAGGCTGTGGTCAACAACTCGCCAGGAGAGCGATTTCGAGAGACGTCAAGGGTTTGTGATTGAAAAGGATCAGGCCATATGAATCACCTCTAACCGTTGTGAAGGTAACCGTAAAGATGGAGGACGTTGAGGTTACACAGGTTTGTTGAATCTCAATTTTGCAATGCCTAGAGGGCTCTCGGATGGGGCAAGTTCTAGGACCAGGTCAGTAAAACGAGGCAAAATAGTGAAAAAGAAAAAGAAAACGGACCTGGAAACGAGACGAGACGAGACTCGCGACTTGGACAAAATCAAACGACTTCTTCCTTCCTATTAGGTTTGTATTAGTCAGTTTGATTTTGGACGGATTTTTCCGTGTTCATTGGGGGCGTCCGGATGGCGTATGGGATCACGTTGGTCACTGACGTGGCTTTCCCAGTGCCAAACGCCATCGACCAGTGTTGTCACAATTTTTAAAGGAGCACCCGGGGTTTCAATGCATACAGTGCTGTTGGAGGGCCTACTCTTGCTAATTGTCCATCGCATCCGTCCCTCACTGAACGAACCCAATGGTGACATCTGTGAACTCAGTCGTTGCGCGTTTGTGGCCTCTTGTGAACGCCTTGGCATCACAATTCCACCTTATCTCGACCTTCGGCACCTGACCTGGTGGCCGCATGGGGATGTGGCTCGGTTTTGCAGAGCCAACAATATGACTCATCGGCCGGTGTATGGGAGGAGGAGAATGCTCAGACGAAGTCATATCAGGTTCGAAATCAGGAAGCCGTGGACGGTTACGAGGGAACTGCCAGCCAGGGTGGGGAGACTCTGGCAGAACACCGTTTCCTTTGACACCTCCATTGACATTGCTTAGGGCCAAGGGAGAGTCACCATGAGCCGATCCCACGCTACGCCCTGGAAGCCTTTCTCGGCGCCGTTGTGGTGATATACACGACTGTGGACTGTAAGGTGGACCTTACTGGCACCCTCGAATTTTGTCTTCCAACTCGTTCTCGCACCTGCCCTAAACAACATTGACCCGATTAGGACGCCTCGACACTTTCAACCCGCCGTTGCACCCTTCTGCTAAAACCACATCACCTTGATCCCCAACTCCGATGCGTCCTCATCTGAAGACATCAGTTGGACAGCCTTGAATTGTATGGACTTGTGCATATTGAGTATCTCCCGCTGTTGGGACCGTTTCAGTCTTTTGGCAGTGCTTACTTTAGTTTACTTGGATCTTTTAGCCCTCTTTTCAGACGTTTCTATTATACTGGTGCTACGAGACAACGCATATCAACGTCAGGCCACTCTTCCACCGCCCCTTACCCTCGTTTTATGGACTATCAAGCGACATCGCGCGCAACGCCGGGCTGTTTGGAGCATTGCCGATGCAGCGCCTTCTCGGCTAAGGCCTCACATCCCTTTTTCCTTCGTTTATCATTCATTTCACACTATTTTAGAGCATCTTAGGGGGCAGTGCATCCTAGCATTGTCCTCAAAGACCTTTCCTTTTTCGTTTGCTTGAACTACTTACAGAAAACTTATATAAAGGCCTTGCCCATTGGCCTAGAAGGGCATCCAATAAACCTTTCATTTTTGGATCACAAAGCTTGCCTCGAAAACTAAAGAACTCATCTCATTTTATTCTCATCGCGTCTCGTCTTATCTCTCATCGTCTACGCCGCTCGTTACATCGTTGCCTCCAACCACGCGTTTCGAATACTTCGTACATCTGATGCTCATTTTCTTCCTAATACAGAAATCCTACTACTTTCGTCCCAATCGTTCACGTCCCTCCAAAGACTTATCGACTCCCCATACGCTTTCCCCCAGACTCACCCGTGCTCTCCAGAGTACGTTCAGGATGGGCTCTACCACTTTGCCACAACCATCAGTTGCCTCCTCCAACAACCCGAGTGAGCCTGGCCACCTGCTCTCCGACCACCCCTGGACATCCACTTCAATCATCGAATTCTGGAGCTTCCGCTGGCACCAGTTCTTCCGCCACATGTTTGTCATATTTGGTGCCTGTCCCAGTGGCGAATTGCTAGGAAAACCCGGCGTGTGTATAGGTGTGTTTGCCGTGTCCTTGCTTGCATGACCTGGGCTTGATGCATTTGTGTGCGAACTTGTGAAGAGTCTAGGTGGCAGTGGAAATGCAGCAGATGACAATGATGACAATGACAGCCACAACCATAGTGAGGATTCTCAGCTCGCCGCCATCCTTGCTATGAGTGGAAGTGGCCAGTACCAAGATGACGACAATCTAAAGACTCAAGTCCTTGCCGCTTGTTGCCTCACAAATATTATAGAAGCCCTGCCTGTTGCCCACTGGGTATACCATGGGGCCATTCCTCAGCCTGAGCTTTGTAGCAAACTCATTGAGATATCTTACATTGATTTAGCAGAACAGACATTGAGTGTGCCATGTGCATTTTCTTTCATCACCACCTGATCATCATCTCTCTCACACATGTCACCTTATATACAGACTCTGGAAAAATATCTGAGGAGTTCCCAAGCTCTATTATCTATGGGAATGGATTTGTCACTTTACTCAATTACCTTAATTTCTTCTCAATTGTGGTACAGTGTACTGCTCTGCAGGTGGTGTCAAACTGGTGTCAAAATGTCCCCTGGAGCACTTCCAGATGATCTGCAGTGTGTAGCCCATCATATGCAACTGCCTTGGCTACTCAGACCAATGCCTTGTTGAATTTGCATGCCTCTGCATTATTTGTATCATTGATTCATACTATGGTTGTCACCAGCAAACCTTGAGAACCTCTGAGCTCACAGCCATCAATGTGCTGTTACTGCCTGCTGGTGGCTCTCCTTTGATCACCACTAACACCTTTCTGCAATTGCTGTGCTCTCTGGCTATGTCTGCACCTGCTAGTTTGATTGTGTTGTTAGAGGTGGGAAATATTTAGCTGCTTTACATTGTTTATAAAGTAAGAAACATGTGTCAGTCATAACATTCAAGAAAATGGTAAAAGTTCAACTTACCTGCTGAGTATGGGTATGGGGTATACCCACAGCAAAAGCCTGAAAAGTTGGCAAGAAAATTGTTAAGTTGCTGATAAAGTAATACTGGCCTGAAAACCCTAACTTGGAGATCAGAACCAATTTTTGTGGGAGAAAATAGGTTAATCAGTTTTCCCAATAGTTCTATTTTATTGTAATGTGATCATGATGGATCAGATGGATGCATCAATGTTGAAAGCACATGGAAGATTTGTCAGAATAAATGGGAATGAGATCACCATTGACAAAGAGGTGTTCAAATCATGTATGTGTTAATCATTCTTATCATATTTGTATTGTGATATATATGAGAGAACTTGGAAATGCCATACGAAGTAATGGCCCACTAGCTCAAGTCTCAAACTAAAAGAAAGACCTCTGGCACGACCTCGACAAGTAAAAAAGTGGATGGAACAACCAACCAGGCAGGAAAAACGACCACGGGAGTAGCCTTAACCATCAAATATAAGGGACGACCTCATGACCACCTATTCTTCGTCACGGACATTGGAGACGACGATATTATCCTAGGATACCCCTTCTTCGAGTCGTTCTCTCCTGAAATTGACTGGAAACAAGGAAGTCTGCAAGGGGAACTCATTGCCATCACCAAGTCAGAAGAAAGTCAATCACTTTGAATTGCCAAAACTACAACGGCGACACAACTTGCGGCACAAAGTCAAACGAAAAAGAAAACATGGCAAGAACTCGTCCCCTTCCAATACCACCAATTCAGCAAAGTCTTCCAAGAAGAAGCATCAGAAAAATTCCCAGAATGACGAAAATGGGACCACGCCATAGACCTTATCTCAAATGCTCCCGCCTCACTTGACTGCAGAGTATTCCCCATGCCACCAGCAGAAAAGAATGCCCAAAAAGAATTCATCGAGACCAATTTACACCTAGGAAGAATAAGACGATCCAAATCCCCGTATGCTTGCGGCTTCTTCTTTGTAGGCAAGAAGGACGGGAAACTACGCCCAGTACAGGATTATCGAAAGCTTAATGATGTCACAGTCCCTAACTGCTACCCACTCCCCTTGATAACAGACCTCATCCATGACCTAGCAGGAAAGGAACTATTCACTAAATTCGATGTACGATGGGGATACAACAACATTCGCATTAAGGAAGGTGATGAATGGAAGGCAGCATTCAAAACCAGTGAAGGACTCTTCGAACCAACCGTCATGTTCTTTGGCCTCCAAAATTCCCCAGCAACGTTTCAAACCATGGTCGACGATATCTTCATAGAAGAGATACAAGAAGGATGGATGAAGGTCTACATGGATGACTTTGTCATTGCCATGCAGAACGACCCAGTTGAACATCAACGACGTATAGAGCAAGTCCTTAAGAAATTTGTGGAACACAACCTCTACCTCAAACCAGAGAAGTGTCACTTCCACCAAAAAGAAATCGAATACCTTGGAGTCATCATAGGCAATGGACAAGTACGCATGGACCCTGTCAAGATAAAAGGAATCACAGAATGGCCTGTCCCTATGACAGTCAAAGAAGTCCGCAGCTTTTTGGGCTTCTGCAATTTCTACCACGCCTTCATCCCATGATTCTCAGAAATTGCTAGACCGCTGAACGACCTCACATGCAAAAATCGACAATGGTCTTGGGGAACCAAAGAACAGGGAGCGTTTCAACAGCTCAAAAACATCTGCACACACTCACCAGTTTTACGACCTCCTGACTGGACAAAACGCTTCATTCTTGAGACAGATGCATCGGGATATGCCTTAGGAGCGGTGATTGCCCAGGAATTTGACGATGGTATTCATCCTATAGCATACCACAGCAGAAGCCTCCTGCCAGCAGAAAAGAACTACGACACCCACAACAAAGAACTAGCTGCCGTGGTCTTTGGCTTCAAATGTGGACGACCATTCTTCTTGGGAGCACAACACCCTATTGAAGTGCACACTGACCACAAGAACCTTCAATACTTCCGTGAACCGCACAAAATTACCAGACGACAAGCACGATGGATCACCTTCCTTCAAGATTTCATGTACATGTTGACTCATATCCCTGGTCAGGAAAACACCGTCGCAGACCTCTTATCACGGAGATCAGACCTTAATAAGGGGGTGAATACTGATGAACCTCACATCCTCCTCCCAGACACCCTCTTTTCAAAACGCACTTTCCTCGAGGATGACTTAGAATCACGAAGACAAATCCTTAGACGACTCCATGATAGCCCCGTTGGTGGACACCCTGGCATTGCCAACACATGGGACCTTGTGAAACGATCATATGAGGGACCCAGACTCCGTGAATTTGTGGAAGAATACGTCAAAGGTTGTGCCAAATGCCAAGAATCTAAAACCAATCTCCCACGATCAAAAGCACCCCTCCAACGTTTCGACACCAACGTGGAAGCAGGCCCCTTCTAATATGTCTCAATGGACCTTATCACGGACTTACCCAAGTCAGAAGGATACAACAGCATCCTCACCATTGTAGACCAAGGTTGTTCCAAGGCAGCCAAATTCATCCCATGCATGAAAACAATCACAGGACCAGAAGTTGCCAAGGAATACCTACAACACCTGGTGCCATGGTTTGGACTACCCAAATGAATCATTTCTGATAGAGACCCACGCTTCACATCCAACTTTTCACGCACCATCTGTAAAGACACGGGAATTCAACAAAACCTGTCTACGGCCTTCCACCCACGCACCGATGGTCAAACAGAATGAATGAACACTTGGGTTGAGCAGTACTTGCGACCATGGACATCAAATCAACCACATTCATGGGCACGACTCCTCCCCATGGCAGAATTCATGCATAACTCATGGAGACACGACACATCTTGAAAGTCACCGCATGAACTTCTTATTGGAATACACCCCCAGATTGATATCCAGCTGATTGATGAAGACGTCCCAGCAGCAGTCGATCGCCTCCAAGAGTTAACGGAAGCCAGACACCTAGCCCAATCACGACTAGAATCAATACAAAAGGCTAAAGACGATAAGACGCCACGAAAGCTGAAGAAAGGAGACCAAGTATGGTTAGAGGCAAAAAACCTCAAGGTCAAAGGTGCAAAGAAATTCCTCCCCAAGAGATACAGCCCTTTCACAATCACAGAAGAAGTGTCGTCAGTGGCATTCCGCCTAGACCTCCCAGATTCGATGAAAATTCACAACGTTTTCCACATCAATCTCCTATCCCCATATAAGGAAACGGAGGCATACAGCACGCCGTATACACGACCCACACCGATCATCAATAAGGGTGAAGAAGAATACGAAGTCGACGCCATCCTCGATGTAAGGAAACAAGGTAGAGGAGGAGGACTCCAATACCTCGTCCACTGGAAGGGATTAGTGTTGGGGAAGTTCGGTTTGGTTCGGTTTGGCCCTCTTTTTCCCAAACCGGAAACCAAACCATTTGGTTTTTCAAAGAAATCTCCAAACCGAAACCGAAACCGTTATAAACCGTTTGAATCGGTTTGGTTCGGTTTAAACTCGGTTTGGAACCGTTTTATTGAAAGTTTGGTTTGGGTTTAGTTTAAACTGAGATCAAACTGTTTAATCATTAATAACTATGACTAAGTGCAACTAGGACTAAGAACAGTCCAGTAATGAAACTGTGGAAGGCACAAAGAGTGCAGAAAACATGAGAACCATTGGAGATGGGAGATATAGGAGGTGCAGGAGCCATGAAAGCCTGTAGTTTGAGGAAGTTTGGTCTCAAACTTGGTTTAAACCAAACTGAAACTGAAACTTACAGTTTTAGTTTGGTTTAAACCAAGTTTGGATCAGTTTGGGACCAAAAGTTTCAGTTTCAGTTTGGTTTAAACTAAGATTAGATCAGTTTGAGACCAAACTTCCCCAACACTACTTAGTGCAGAAGTTTGGTTTAAACTGAGTTTGAAACCGTTTGCAAACCTCACTCCTTGCCCAAACCGGAAACCAAACCATTTGGTTTTTTACAGAAAATGCCAAACCGAAACCGAAACTTGTGGTTTCAGTTCGGTCGGTTTGGAACCAAACTTCCCCAACACTAGAAGGGATACCCTAACTCCGACAATTCGTGGGTCAAACACAAAGACCTAGATGCCCCAGAACTTCTCAAGGAATACTATCAAAACTCCGCCACGGCTGGACGACCAAATGTATAAATACGACCTCAACTTCACCAATCATTCTCCATCCCATTCCCACCTATTCAACTCTCCAATGTCTTCTACCTCTTCCTCGAACGACTCTACCCGTCCTGTGTCTCCTATCTACGACGGTCCTATGGACACTGAGATAGTAGGCGAGGGAAGAGTCATCTCTACCCGACTTCTCATCACTACTGACCTCAACCAATTTGAGAGAGAGCTTCAGGCTCTCCGCGACAGTATTCCCGACCCAACCGTTGACCTAAAAGTCACAGAAGGAGGAACCATCGAACCCATCTTTCGACAGCAGATGCCATGGAGGGCATGGCAATCTGAAAGTGACGAAGATCGACGGGTCATGTTGGCCTATCAAACGGCGGTCATCAGCACCACCTGTGACTTCCACCATATCCCCATACGATCCGCCATGAGGGTCACTGGCCATGCTCCGTACCCGTCCCCTAACCAGACGGTCGCCACCCACTTCAGATGGGCCATCGAACACATCGCCTACATCTTTGAAGCTGCAAATATGTGGAACATCCCTCTTCACCAAGCCATCCAGCAGTTCGGACATTCAGACCCACGTTACAGCGTGGGATCTACCAGGGCTCATTCCCCTCCTCCACTCATGATTCGTCCACGATCCAACATCACTAACCTTGCACTACGATACCTGAGGTTCTCTGCGACCGCTGCCAGCCCTGCACCTTCGTACTGCTCAGACCTTCCCCCTCTTCCTCCATCGCCCACCAAACGATCCATCACACCTCCAGGCAATACCCCTGAACTCTCCCTTCCTTCCCCTTCTTCCGACCATCCGATCTCTTCCGCTGACGAGGCAGTTGAAGCCCTAATTGCTCACGACGTCAAACAGGCCCTCGAACAAGCCGAACGCAAGCAACGAGAGCTACTACGCACCCCGACACCAGAAGGTCTCAGCCAGGCGTCCATCCAGGACCAGGGTGGAGACCTAACACAATCCTCCCTGGATGGAAGTTACCTAACGTCCCCAATGGCAATGAGCTCTCACTGGTCGCCTTTATTCTTGTCGACATGACCGACGACGAAGGACCTTCGGTCTTAGGGACTCAAGGGCGGAACTGCCCCATCAAATGTCGACCCCTTCATGCCACTCGCCACGCCTTTCTTCAAAAACCATTCACTTGCAAACAACGATTCCTATTTGGCGAAGACGAAGGACACACCCCTCTAGTCGACGCCGCCCTTGATCGGATCAACGACGTGACGCTGACTGCCGAAGTCAAATGTCATCGCCTCTACACAGGGAAGATGAGACGCATGGCTAGGCATATGGCGAGCCTTCATACAAAATACCTTCGCTACCAAGAGGAAGCATGGGAAAGTTTCGAATCCCTCGCAGACGCAAATGCCTTCAATTGTATTAATCCCCTCATCCTCAATGACATAGGAGCAGACCCAGCTATTCCCTTTGAGGTTCGCCTGACAGGAATGGACGTTCTGGAAGATCAGTTCAACAACCAGCCCCATCGCCGCGAAGAATTCTGCGAATGGTGCGGACATGACAACCACGACACAGTCTTCTGCAACTACCTACGCCGATGCCAATTTTGCAACAAGTTCAGCCATGGAGAAGACGACTGCCATGCCCCTCATGCTGGATGCAACAGAGTGATTCCCTGCCTCGTTAGCATTAACCACAAATTTCGCAATAAGTCCCTCTGCCCATCCCACTTCCATGCCCAACCACGTCGTCGTGCCCCAGCCTATTGGGAAGTTTAGACGTTAACAAGGGGGTAATGTCACGGGAACATGACGTAACGTCGTGATGATCACGAGTGACCGTCACCTTTCTTTTCTTGTCTGTATGACTCATTCGATACGTTGGACGATTCTCTCCCCTTCCGCATGATTCTACTACATTCCGTCCCTTTCTGTCACTTTCGTCACATACACAGGGCATCCCTGAATGCTCTAGTACCTTCCATAGGACGTGTATATAAGCCTATCACATCTCTGAGATGGGCCTTAAGCTCGTTCTCCTGTAGAATCTGGTGTTCTACCTAGCGTCTTCAACAGAGCTACTTCTCCCTTCTCATCTGCATGTGGACTGTTCCATCCCTCAAAGGAACTTCAGAAGACTTGTGCAAACCAGCACTAAGTCTTACTTCGATTCCCCTTTGGACCTTCGCGTCTCAGAGACAGTTGGTGCTTCGTCACTCAACTTAGAATCAGACGATTGAACGCCACGGTGACCAGACCGTGACATCATTGACCAAAGTCAAATGTCCAGATTGATATCACATGGTTATCCAACAAGTATTCCCCTCAATGGCCCAAATGAAGGACCACCACAGTATCAAGTCTCAGCAAAGGCATTGGATATATTGTCTGTGCTGCCAACACCAGAGTTACTAGGTACTGACTGACCTTGATATGTCTGAAAACTGTAACACACTTGTTGTGGACCTTGTCCTTCTCCATCAAAGTGACAGTAAGTAAAGTGTATGCATATATGATACAGTATTATAGGTAAATACTGACAATTTTCAGATGACTACAGTGAGAACTGCTGATTGGCTGGCCCATGAAGAAGCCCAAGGCATTTTGGCCAAGTCTGATGCACCTCAACATTCCAACTGCTAGAGGTATTATTACTATCCAAAGACATTCAAAGGCTCTTAGGATAGTTTTAAACATGTGTTGATATTCCACTATATGTTGCAATAACAATGTATATTGGCAGAGTTGTGCACATGCAAGTACAAATACAAGCTGTTTCATTTTATATATATCAGGAAACATGCCTTTCAGCACAGAAGTAGGCAGAAAGCTTGCTGCCAGCCCTCGCACCTGCACCACCCAGGGGATTGCCAAGGGTGGGGCCACTATAGTGCATAATACCTACTAAAACCCCTATGGGCTGTGGTGTCAGCAGTGCCAAAGTTCTGAAAGATGTGTCAGTGTTGGCTGTGTTGGAAGTGTTGGAAGTGTTGGAAGTGTTGGCAGTGTCAGAAGTGTCAGAAGTCTCAAAAGTCTCAGAAGTCTCAGTAGTGCTAAAGGAGAATGTGTCGGCAGTGCAAACGTATGTGCTAGCAGTGCCAAAGATAATAGGCAGATGGCATTGCCAAAACACTTAGACATGGTGTCGGCACTGCCAAAAGATAGCTAACCATTATCTGTATGTATCCTAGAAGTAGAGGGTCATCTTGCTTTGCAGGTGAATAAACTTAACTTTGTGTCTTGTAGTGCTCATAGATGCTAAAATGACAAGCTCGCTTTGCAGCAATTATGGGTGCACAATTTTGCTACTATCAGTCTATCACACAAACTATTTCACATGTCTGAGTCCATAATAACAGGTGGAAGGGACACCTATCATTGACACTTTTTTGCACCTGCAGTACCAGCACCACTTGGGGCCTTCCACTTTTGACCCTTCCCTATCTCCTGACTACCTGTACTTGCAGATGTGGATGAAGACACTTTGCTGTGACCTCATGACTGTCCTCATATTAGGGTGTTTCACAGTAGCCATTATTTTGCTCATTAATTTGGCCATTCTCATCCTTACATTTTTCTTCTGTTCTTATCAATGGTGGCAATGAAGGGATGAGAACAGAAGAAAAAAGTAAGTATAGCTAGTGGGAATCATAAGAATGGCCAAATTAATGAGCAAAATAATGGCTACTGTGAACAACCCTATTATCGGCCTATTAGAGGATGGTGCCACAGGTGCCAACAACAAAGTGGAGGCCTTGCCAGTGTTCTGTGGTCCCTGTGGTGTTGGGGGTGTCACAATCGTCACCAAAGGGTTCATAGTGAGAGAGGAAGCTTCTGGTTGGTGTTCTGATGCTGGTAGACTTGATGGCCTTGCTGGTCCAGTCATTGTCAGTGGTGCACTTGCTGATGTTGCCTCTGTGTGTTGATCACCCCCCACTTGAGGTGCTAGCGATGGTGACAATGTCTCCAGTACTGTGGAAGGGGTTAAAGGTGATAGCAGCCGTGTGAGTGGAGACAATGGTACTGGAGCTGTGGCATGGGAAGTTGCAGCTAGATGTGAAGATGCTGCTTGTGGCCTCCTGGAGACTTGCCTGAGGATGTCTTTGGCGGTGTCAGTTGGCAAGCCTAGAGCTGCACCAATCTTACTCATCTTGTTGCTCAGATGATTTATGGCTGTTTCCAAGCATTCTAAGTGTTGTGTGGCACTGTCTCGGTCAGCAGTCAAACATGACCTTGCATGTTCAATGATGTTCTCAAGTCTTCCAAGCAGAGTGTTAATAGTCTCCTCCATCATGGAGGACAGTCGTCACTGCTCAGCCTTGAGCTTTTCCATTCTGACCATGGTTTCCTCATCAAGTCATTTGTAGATACCATCCTGTCTGAGGGAAAGATCTGTAATTACTTGAAATCTCACTAAGTATTTTGAGACAAAGGATCCAGTATTTGCAACTCACCAGGGTCTTCCTGTTGCTCATCACTTCTCCTTGCTTCCCATACTGATCCAGATCCTGATGCCTGCACCAAAGTGTGTGCCTGTGGTGGTGGAGCAAGCTCTGTCTCACTCTCTATGTCATGTTGAAATTCATCATTGGCCTCACTCCAGGAGACATGCTTCCCTTTCCCCTTTAACAGTGCTCTGGGTTCATGGGCCATTATTCTATGGGTCCTCATGTTTTACAGATTTTGAGTCCTTCTAGGTCTAGTATGCCTTTGTGTGGCAAGACTGCATCTGATCTTTTTTTCTATGCACCTAGCACAAGAGGTCCAATTGAACTGCTTCTCACACACCTCTTCTGCATATTCACAGTTTTTGCAAGGTGGATTAAAGCACCCTCCTTCTTGCCGTGGTTTGCAACATGTCAACTGATTTCTGAGACCCCTCATGCCCTCACCATCTATGCTTTCTATGTCATTGGGGTTGTTGTCCCCTGGCCACATGCCTTCTCCTTCCCATTCATTGGCCATGTATGATGCTCTCAGCAGTTCCAAATGACTCAGATGTGTTGTTGGCACTGACAAATGACTCAGGTATTGTATTGGCACTGGCAAATGACTCGGATATTGTGTTGGCAGTGCCAAACAACTTGGATGTGGTGTCAGCAGTGCCAAATGACTTGGATGTGGTGTCGGCAGTGCTGACAGTGCTGAGTGACTCAGATGTGGTGTTGGAACTGCTGAACAACTTGGATATGGTGTTGGCACTGCTGACCAACTCAAATGTGGTGTCGGTACTCCCAAAGGATCTGATATTAACACTGCCAACTGACTTGGATGTGGTGTCAGTACTCCTGAAAGATCTGGTGTTGGCACTGCTAAGCATCTCAGATGTGGTGTTGGCACTCTCAAAAGATCTAGCGTTGGCACTTTGGTAAAGCAGGTCCACTTTGAACTGCTTCAGTGGTTTCTGGAGATGCCCTGGTTGATGCTGGTTGTCCTTATGCCAGTCAGCAAGTTTTGATATAAGTGATGAGAAATTTTCATTACCAATTTGGGTGTTCTTATTAGGGTTCTGATCCAATTTTAAGAGTGCCCTGTGCTAATCCTGTACAAAGCTGGGCTCTTCCCAATGCTTTGTCCAGTCATAGATAAATGTGCAAAGATACAGGTAGCTGCTGACACTGTGGGCATTTTACAATATATTCACTGGATATATGGTAATGTAATTGTAATTAGACTTTCTGTAGCCAATCAGATTGGCTTTTTACAATTACATTACAATATATCCAGTAAATATATTGTGAAATGCCCGCAGTGTGAACAATTGTTCGATCTGTGGATCATCACTTTTGGCTTTCTTGAACAGATGTTTCTAAAATGCTAAGGGTTAAAATGGCAACTTTGGAAATAGCAAATGAACACATACTACTTCTGTCATCCTCATTGACATCACCTCTAAGATGGTGCCATCACTAACTGCCTCCTGGATAATCTGGTCAAACATGTCCAAGCTAGCTTTTATCTCGACAATAGAGGATGTAGCCATGATAGACTTTGGTAGTGATATCTGGTGATGGGTTTAGGGTGATGGGAGTATTGTTCAAGGTCTTGATGGATCTTGATAGTGATAACTGAGACACTGGTAGCGTGGGAATGCCCAGGAAGTGTGGATTGTAGCACAGACCAGATCTAGCCAGTTCAAGCACACAATGCAAAGTTGATCATACTTTCCTTACCATTGTTGTGCACTCGCTATTCTCCCATAAGTTACAATTAAATGATTGGCTTTATTGTATATTTTTTTTATAAGACTTTGGGCTAATGCGCGCTCCTACATATTTAGCAGCACTTTTTAGTAACTGAAGTGAGCAAACACTTATATCATACCATATTGGGATTGACATGTCAAATTATTGTGCTAGATCTACTATCTAGGTGGATTGCATATTTGATATAGTCTTGTGAACTCTGATATATCATGATGAAAGAAGTGACCTGTGTCCACACTATCATCCCTTTACTTCCACTATGGATCACACTGCCAGTGCTGAAGGTCCAAGCAACTCAATTGAGGACATCTATCTATATCCTAGCTATGTGCACGCAACAACAGAAGATGGAAAACAATGTCTCTTGCCAGAATTCTTAGTTGAGGAGTATGAGCACAAGCAAAAAAACAATCAACAATGCTAAGGAAATGTGTGTTTCCCAGGCACCAGGTGGGGTAAGTGGTTATTGCTGTCCTTGGACCTGCTCATTCTCATCCTTCCAATTGTAACCAATCTCTTCATTACATTTCTGGATATATTACTGGTTATGAGTTTTCTGTGCATGTTGCTGCTGTGTGATGCCACTGTATATTGCTCCCTTCATCAATTCATCTAGTCTAGTGTTTTTGAGACTACTCTCTGCCATTGCTCATTTTCAATTATGTCACCTTTCTGTTTTTTATTTTATTACTCACTGTTGTTAATTCCCTTTACAGCCTTTAACCTTTGAAGATCTCCCACATGGCTGGATCTCACCACGTGGTGTGTTTGCCCCAGTGGTGCCAGTATGTCTTTGTGCTTACATTTTATTGTCAATAATTAACCAATTCCTATGCTGGAATTAGAGGCACACACACTGTGAGCTTCTATTGTTACATGCTGAAGTCAAGGCTCTGCAACAGATGCATGGCATCAGCTACAAAGATGCTGCCCATCGGTTATACCAGTCTGAGGCAAAGAAGGTGGCAATGGAAAAAGATTTAGAAGCAGACATTAACTATGTTTGTGAAGATATTGTCCAGAAGTTGGAGGGTATCTGGGATCGTATATGCAAACTTGACGAACAAGCAGCTACAGGTGCTTTTACAGGTGATCCCTTTTCTGAATTGTGACAATGCATATAGTATTGTAAAGGTCGTAGAGTCTGTAGTGTCCCAATGTCCTGAGCCAAATTTGATGTGCCATATTGTGGCTGCTTGCCATCCTGCCATTAGTCCGGAATTGGCAAAGGCAAACGGCAACAGCAGTGGTATCAGTATTCTACCATTTCCATTCTTCATGTACAAGAGGTCACTGCCACTCAAACATAACTGCTGAAACTGCTGAAACATCACTGCTGAGACATTACTGTTGCAACATTGCTGCCAAAACATTGCTGCTGGCACTGCCCTTTCCAAACCTACTGGCACTGTTGGCAGCACCAGCAGCCAATAAATTTGATTGGTGTGTGGATCAACAGCAGCATAGACAACAACTATTATTCAGCACCAGCATTGGCAGCACCAGCATTCCAGCAGTGTGGAAGTGCGGCAGTACGGGAGTACGGGAGTCTGGCAGTCCAGCAGTCCAGCAGTACAGGAGTCTAGCAGTGCATGCAGATTGGCAGCAGCATTGGCAGCGGAAGTCCAGAAGTCCAGAAGTGCAGCAGTATGATCACACTCTGTCTAATGAGGACAACAGATGCAGAAACACTCACCTACTGATGACTTTAAAAGAGAGAGTCTGGGGAATCCCAGCAGGCACATTGAGAGAAATGCAAATGGGGCACATACTAAGAACAGGGGCAAACTGAGAAATACCCATAAGGCAGTTGAGGTAACTAAATGCTGCAGATAGTAATGATGTCTGGAAGAAAGTACATTAGATGAAAATGGGTGGGAGAGAAGGCACATGGGTAAGAACACAAATTGTGAAGAGGTGTCTGAAACATTTAGAAGTATAGTGGCAATGTTGACATTGACTGGTGTTGGAGGTACATAGTCTTAGCATGGTCACACACAACACACAGTCAAAAGAGAAGAAGGCAGGCATCAGTCATCAATTTTACAATGATTCTTGGACCAATAAACACACTTGCAGCCTACATAACCTTATATGACTGTGTTTAGGAATGCAACATTGCAGAATCAGAGAAGTGTAATGACAATGAAAACATTGCACATAGGGGAGGAAGGGGTTAACTGAGGATGAGTCAGATTAGGCAGTTGAGGAGAGTAAACTGTGCCATCAGTGATGTCATCCACAAGAAACTGGTTCCCCAACTGCTATTTTGGGATGACACATGCAAACAGGAGAGAGGGAGAGAGAGAATATGTAGCAAGAGGAAAGAAACTTGCCAAATGGTGTTTAGATCATTCCCATTATCAACAGTCATGAGATGTTAAAGGAATGACCATGACTTACAAGATGTTGGGCAGGGAAGCAAGGATTGCAGCAGCAGCAAAACATTGGGCAGAGGCAATTCAAAGTATGTATCTCATCTATGCATCTAAACTAGTTTTATTCTAAGTATGAGCACTACTGACTGGGCTGAGGTTGAGTGAATGGACCTTGATGGTGGTCCAAACTCTGCTGTCATTAGTGACTCAGCATTTGCATTTAACACAATAGCACCTGGAGATGAAGGTTTTGATTTCAGTCACAAAGGGGGTGAATATGCAATTTATGAGACAGTTGTGAATGAGGTTGTGGGCCTTCATGGCAGGTATGACTCATTTCTCATCAACTTTTGTTTTTCTCTTTGACATGCTGGTGCAGGCAACAGTACTTTGATTGCCATGATAGGTCAAGATTAGCACATACAACTGGAATATCCAGTTAGATGACATGGTTGACACATACCTCAAGTATCAGAACGCACATCAATTCTAGACCAATGGACAATATCAAGATAGTGAAAATTCCAGTGCAGACCATAATGTAGATGATCCCCCAGGTACCTTCCATGTTGTTGAATATATAGTATTGATGTTTTCAGTGCATTTTTGTTCTTTTCTTTGACCATGTATTGGACCTGCCCTGCATCAATAGACGCCTTCCACTCCCATTTCATCGCTCCCACTTGTTTTTGCTCCTCCTTGCTTCCCACTCTCTCAAAATCATTCAAAAACTTCCTTCTCATCATCTTGCATCTTCCTACACCATGTCCTCCACCAAGGAACCATCTATTTCCTCCATTTCTCCCCTCACAAGCGAAAATTATCGACTTTGGGCTGATGATATCAAGTCCTGGCTTCAACTCAATGGTCTCTGGCGCCTTGTTTCAGGCCAGGAGAAGAAACCAGCTCCAAAACCCGAGGTTAAGGACTCCCAGGGCCAAGTCATCGCCCCTGCTGTTGCTGTGGATGAGGACAAGTTGGAGAGATGGGAGATTAAGGCTCAGAGGGCTGCTGGTGCGCTGAAGACTGCTATCACTCATGATGTCAAGGTGCTCATTAGGGACTGTGAGGACGATCCTATTGAGATTTGGAACGTCCTGAAGGCCTCTTTCATCCAACAGAGGACTGCCCCTCGCTTCAATGCCTACCACACCCTCCTTTCCATCCAGAAAGACGACTCTGAGCCCCTAGACTCCCTCATCAACAAGGTGGATGAGCACATCAGGGTCATCAAGTCTCTTTCCCCCTCTTCCTTCACTCTGGACGACCTCTATGACGAGCTGGCAGTCATGGCCATCATTAGGGCGCTCCCACACTCCTTTGATGACGTTGTTTGCACCATCTCCGTCCTGGACAAGTTTGACAAGCCATCTGTGCTCCAGTCACTCAGAAACATGGATCAGACGCGTTCAAACCTCTCTGGGACCACCTCTGCCTTCTCTGCATCGTCTGTTGCACCCAGATCGTCCCCTAAGCCGTCCCAGACGTCCTCCTTTGCTTCCCAATCCGCCTCTCCTCAGAACTCACAGAATAAGCCCTCCACTCGCCCCAAATGTGACTTCTGCTCTCGCCTTGGCCATATTGAGGCCAAGTGCTTCCTCAAGGAGAAGTTGACTCGTCAATTTGGCTCTCCCTTGCCCTCTACTGCTGCCCCTGCTTCCACTGACTCTCCAGCTGCTCCTGGTGCGCCTCAGTCCGCTTCCATTGCCTCTGCAAGTGCTCTCCTCTCTGCCACACCCATTCCTCATTCTCACACCTCCTGGAATGCAGACACTGGCGCCTCAGCTCATATGACATTCAATCGTCACTGGCTGCGAAATTTGGTGCCTCACGGGATCCCCATTCGCCTAGCTGATGGATCTGTGCTGTATTCTGAAGGAGTTGGGTCGGTTCACTTCAATCCTGTGGTGGATGGGCAGGAGATGGCGCCTCTAGAGTTCACAAATGTGCTATATGTTCCCTCTCTCTCCAGTAATCTGTTCTCTGTCCTATATCTCACAATGCATCGCTCTTTCACTGTCTCCATTGTGAGGAACACCCTCAACTTCATCAGGGATGCCACACAGTCATTCAGGCAAAGGTGGACTCTCCCTCAAATGCTGCATTTCTGGCTGGAGAGACACTTCCAGTGGAGCAATTTGCGTCCCTCTCATCATCTACCACTCTCCCTATGACTGGGACCTCTGGCATCGACGCCTCTGCCACCAACACCTTGCTGGGGTCAAGAAGCTGCTCTCAGGTAACCTTGTGACTGGATTCAAGCTTGATTCTCGAGCTGATCCTGATCCAGTATGTGAAGCCTGCAAAGCTGGCAAGATGCACTCAGATCCATTCCCTCCTTCGACCTCTAGAGCATCTAGACCCCTCCAACTCGTGGACAGTGATCTGCATGGCCCTGTGAAGGTCTCTACTCATCAGGGATTTCGCTACTGGGTTGCCTTCATTGATGACTTCTCTCACTTTAAGGCTGTCTATCTGTTGAAGCGCAAATCTGAGACATTCTCTGCCTTCAAACAGTTCAAAGCTTGGGCTGAGAACATCACAGGACACAGGATTGGGACACTTAGAGATGACAAGGGAGGGGAGTACATATCTAGGGAATTTGACAACTTCTGCATTGATCATGGCATCCAGAGGCAGCACACAGCTAGGAAGTTCACAGCAGAATGGGGTCGCTGAGAGGGCTAATGGGGCGATGGAGGAAGGTGTTATCTCTATGCTTCATGAGTCTGGCATGCCACCATCATTCTGGGGAGAGGCTTTGGCTTCATTCATTCACATCGGCAACAGGATCACCACTTCCACTCTCACTGATTCCACTTCTCACCAAGCCTTCCTTGGGTCTAAGCCAGACGTCTCTAGGCTCCGAGTTTGGGGCTGCACTGCTTATGTTCTCATTCAGAGGGACAAGCGTCCACTTGGCAGCCTTGGAGTGCACATGGAGAAGTGCATCTTCATTGGATACCCTGATGGCTACAAGGCTTGGAAGTTCTACAATCCAGTGACCAAGAAGGTGATCATCTCAGAGAGAGCTGACTTTGATGAGCGCTTCTTCTTGCATCAGAAGCACTCCACTCATTTCATCCCACCTCCTCGCCTCAATTCCCTTCTGGAGGCTCCCACCCCTCTTGTTGCACTTCCTGAGATGCTCCCTGATGCCTCTAGTGACTCTGAGCTCCTACAGACACCAGCTCATGGGGGAGATGGGTCTACTTCATCTGATCTGCCCTCAGTGTCAGATATTGAGCTGTGAAGGGCCCTTGAGTCACAGAGGACCAAGGGGACTGCAGTGGAGAGAATGAGACTGAAGGTCCCAAAACTCCGTCCACTGCAGTAAAGGCAAACCTGACTAAGCATATACCAAATAAGGAAGCTAAACAGCCACAGAAGCATTGGCCTGACACTACAGTAGCCCAAATAACACTCAGTTTGCCCTCAGACACCTCTATCTGCTCCTTTCTACACAGCTGAGCCAGACTCTAATTCTTCACCTTCCTCATCGCACCATCGATCTCCTAGCACTCCTTTCTCATCCATTTCACTTCCAATCAGTCCTTCTCCTTCACCAGTGCCTTCAGATACTCTCCCCTCACGCCCTCAGCGCCTTAGACGTCCTAGGGAAGAGTGGCTAGCTGAGCAATGGACTGTCCCACAGCGCTACAGGCAACACAGAGAGCCTACTCCGACCATTCCATCCAGTGATGATGAGGAGGATGATTCTGATGATCCTCTTGACCTCCTGAATGCCCATGGAGCCTCTGTGGCTAAACCCCCTTCCTATAAGCTCTCTCAGTGACGCTCTGATGCAGATCTCTGGCACAAGGCTTGTGAAGAAGTGTCAATGGCACTTGGGAAGTTGTCAAGTTGCCCCCTCGGAAGCGTGCTATAGGCTCCAGATGGTTCTTCAAGGTCAAGTACAATGCTGATGGCTCCCTTGAACGCTACAAGGCGAGATTGGTGATTATCAACAAACTTTATGACTGTGAACCAATCCACAAGTGTCAGGTTGGTGTGCTTGTGAGATGTG
>QLPA01003095.1:0-18501 GCA_003313945.1 Lactifluus pinguis | reverse complement strand
TGTCTGGTAAGAAGGGTCGCGTGCCATGTCCAAATGTTTTCTCTCACCGTATCTTGTAGTGCTGCTCTCGTTGGCGTCCTGGGGCTAACTGCTACCTGTACACCTGCTTTCAACCATCCTGATTTATGCACAGACCTCATTGTTCCGCAGATATTATCCTCCGCGCAATCGGGAATCGAGCACACACCCTTCATTCCCTTTCATTCTTCTCTTCACATTGTGTTCTGATTTCTACGATCGCGTATGTGCCTCGCTTCCCCTTTAAAGGAACATTTTGACAACCACCAATCCCAGCATGATGGTATTCAAGATCCCCCCAATGATATCCACACACGCTTTGTGGCTTGTTATGATACTTCTCATTAGTATTTTTGGTTTGGTGGGGCAGGTGTGCAGGCTTTTACCAGTACCGTCTTTCCCTGCTAATCTGATTTCGCAAAGATATTCCTTACCATGGGTCTCCAACGGGAGACGGCCTCGCGCGGTTCCCTTGCCAGCTATATCTCAGTACGTGTTTTTGTGCTCATTCTGCAGACGTGCGGAAATGATTCGACTATTCTAGATCGTAATTGCTGTTATGTTTGAGTTTGTAGTTTTCCATACTACACCCTCAGCACTCTCGCTCGCTGGGACAGCGATCATCATGAGCTCGGCCATCTATACTTCCGTAATATCCGTCCTTTCATATTAGCCGTACGCATGCTCATCGCTTGTCAGCTGGTGAAAAGGACGGTTATCAAGCCAGCTACTGGCACGACCGTTGACCGAAGAGCGGTTGCTGTGCCAGACGGTAGATTTAATCCGGAACCTTGACAACTACCTGGACCCCCATCCCCTTATCTAAAACTGCTAATTGTCCTAATCTTTGCGGTTCTTTCTGCCTCACTGGCACGCGATCACGTTTTCGGCCCCAGTCCTTTCTGTTACGGTCGCCCGCGGGACATAAATGTATATATTGATGGTGGAGAAAGAAAGACTATCTTTCAATATAGTCTGCACAGAGGCTTACCAACTTGTAAAACTTTGAGGCGAGCGACGGTACCAGCCATGTGGTGGAAGGCAGTAGTTTTGATTCCATGTGGCGTAACTGAGCCTGGTGGGGCGAAATTTGAGAGTGCGCGGACGAGGAGCCTTGTATCAGTAGGCAACCAAGACACGAAGCTACGTAACTGCACAGAAGAAAATGGAAAAACATCAATGACCAGTCAAAGGGGGTAACTTGAAAACCCGTTGTCATAAGGTGTTGCCTGTTGCGGGCGGTTAGTCTAAGTTGCCGTGGGAGGCGCGTGGGAAATAAACTGGCCCGGTCGGTGACCTGAGGTCACAGTCACTGACCGTAAATCGTGAGAATGTCACCAAAGGTCATCAACCGTCACACGTTCGTGACTTTGTGCGGTGCCATGGAGTCCTGCCTCTGTGCACACAAGAGTTGCCGCTACATTTCCTCCCCTGCATCATTTTTTGTAATAAAGACCTGGCGGACTCGTCCGAGTCGGACCCGGACATGCTCCGGCTCTGTCCCTAGACCAGGTACCAACATCTCACTCGGACATCAGAAATCCAGCCCCGAAAATTTCCGGGAATAGACAAAATGCCATGCTGAATTGATGCGGCTCTGAGTCGTTAGGGTCATCTCTTGCCCAGTCCATTCTTTTGTTCCAGGATCAACTACAGTCTACATTAGTATTTATCGGATATGCACCTACTCTTCAAGCTTCTCTCTATTCTCAGTCTGCTATTCGGAGCCCGTGCGTCGTTCCTCACTGCGCGCCTGCCAGCACCACACCCTCTAGATGTCCGTCAAGCCTCCAACGTGTGTGCGAATATCAACGAACAATTTCCGTATCCAGATAGTTCTGCCGTCGCGTTCACCGTAGGTGGGGCAATTCCTTCGTATGAAGTGTCCTCAATCTTGATTTGTTGTCTCAGATACCTGTCTTTGTGTGGAGGACATTCCGACTTACATTGGAAATACGGTCCCCTCAAATGTGCTTCAAGTCTTCGGGGACCTGTCAGGTGGGATTTTTCAAACTTTGACTGACTAGGTATGCGAACAAAGACAAGTATCTTGAGCGTTTACTTAACTTGGCTCAACCTCAGATCAACGCGGCTGCAGCCAGTCAAGACTGTTCGTACCCCGAGAACAGCACTCCCTCCTGTGTTGACCAAAACCCATGCGGGTTTCAGTGCGAGAACGGGTTCACGCCTTTCCCGTGTAGCAACCCGACGTCCTGCGTTTGCAAGGCACCCTCGATTGTCTGTAACGGCCAATGTGTAGCTGCTGGGGCATGTCGAGTGCGTCAATACAGCCCGCGATCTCGAAAGCTGTAAGTGTCTTGCATGCCCTTTTTGCGTACTACCCGTGCGAATTATTAACAGTGCATACGACTGACATGGACTTCGACCTGATACAGGTGGCGGGTGCATGTTACCCCTGACACCTTATACTCCGATTGGCGAGGACTGTAGTTCTCTCCCCGGTGTTGCGGACGTCGCCTGTATCGCGGGTCAATGTGTTGTCCAACGTTGCCTCCTGGGATATGCTGGAGAGCATGGTCACAACCGTTGTGTCCCGAGGCGCAGGAAGAACCCACGGCCTTCCGGAGACAAGGGCAAAGCGGAGTTCGCGCCGGCAAGGGTGTATGGGCTCGAAAACGTCCCTCTGGAGAAATATTAAACCCCAACTCACCCGAGGCGGTATATGTATCCACGGGTAGAACAAACAACGCTGGACACTATCGGCTATAGCTTATCTAACAAGATACACTCTCTGAAATTCGGACCCCTAGTCTCTCTTTCCTGGGAGCCTTGAGAGTCCACAGACAGTCCTTACATTCTGACTTATGATCTACCGCAAGTAAGACAGCTGTGGCATTTCTCGAATAAGGCTCATTACCTTTTGGTGCCAGGTTTCGTGATTGTAACTGAGACCTAGTACTGCTCGAATCAGCTCGATACCCTGTCCGCAGCTGCCAATGGCGCTGCCTGGCCAGTGTATTTCTGCTTGCTAGCTCATCTAGATGTGCCCTTCCTCAGGATCTCGAAACCGAGGATGGAAAAACAAGCGAAGGTGAGAAAGATGCAGAACAAAGGCCGGCATTGGCCGGGCATCGGTCACCCTTGAACGGGATCTGACATTACAACAACTACCCCCAAGATGAACAGTGACCTCCGTAGTGCTGTAGTCCTAGTATGGTGAATGCCTTCTAGAGCTTAGCGCCGAGGCTGAGACCGCAATGTCATGCTTACTATTCGACGTACCAACTTCAAAATATTGGAAAATTGAATGCGTTGAGCTGCTTGGCCCCACCGGGCGTTGCCGAATCGGCACCTACTGCCCCAGTCGCGATTCGCGAAGGTGCGGGACCGGTGTGCGAAAAACATACCCATTTCGAGAAAACCCATATATTTTCAAGTCGCGGGAGTTGGCCGAAAACCGCATGCTCGTCGAATACTGTAGTCCAGAAACAGCCAGACGGATGGCTTTTATCGAGCACCAACCCGCGTGAATCGCATGCCGTAACCGCAATTTCAACCGGTACATACCTTGAATCGTTCCACCCCAAAAGCTATGCAGTATGAGATTGATCCGTTATCACACTATGAAATTATGAGGTGGTTGACTATAACTTGAGACACAACAACAGCTACTATAGTTTTCAAAAACCCGATATAGTCCTGCATCTGGGAGCCTTTGCCGACTGACGTAAAGGCAGACATCCACCATTCTATCTATGTTAGCTTCCATCTGTCTGTGCACTAGAAGGCTGTCACTGAACATTTCAAGCTCTGATGAACGGTCATGACCCTCTTTGTCCATCTTCAGTGATTCACCGTACACCATTCTTCCACCGCCATTATGGTCAGCGTGGTCCCCGTAGAGTCCACGGAAACCTCTGGTGCATCTCCCTCTTCCAACCACATGTTTTCTCGGGGTAGGCCAACGTCTGTTACTAAGCCTAATGAGACGTCGCCACTTCTTCAACGACAGAGCGCGCAAGGAACAGAGCAGAGCCTCTCAGGGAGATGGCGATTATCCGTGTCGGCATTCATTGACAGCAACACTGGTTTGCTGTTTGTTGCCGCAGCTCAATTCTTCTTTTCTGCGATGATTGTATCTATCAAGTGGATCAACACACTGGGCGAGCCTGTGCCGACCCTCGAGGTATGTGATGTCCTCAAGGAGATTTATGTTATTTTTTGGGGGGTAAATCAGTTGAAAACCAATCTGTGTAGTTGATATGGGTTAGAACGGCAAGTGTTTTGACGGCTCGCGGCACTCTTGGATACTGATGGAGAACAGCTCATGACATATACCTTCTCCGTCTCATACATGTGCGCCACTTTATTGGTAGCGTTCAAGAAATGTTACCTATCGTCTTCAGGTATTTTCGAAAAATTCCCCACCCGTTTCTTGGTCCGAAGGGTGTCCGGGTCCTCCTAGTGCTCCGAGGTTTTGCAGGGTACGCATTCTGTGCCACCTTTTAAGCTCTCCTCATCGTTATCGCAGATTCTTTTCTATTTTTGGGTTATTTTTCTCCCTGCTATACTTGTCAATATCCGATGCGACAGTGCTGACCTTCGTTGCACCAATCCTCACTGCCTTCGCTGGAGCGATATTCCTTAAGGAGACCCTCTCTCTCAAGGACACATGTGCCGGCTGTATGTATTCCCAGGCAATAATCAGTATTATTTAATTCCCATGGCGTTAGTATGCAGCTTCGTTGGCGTTCTTTTGATTGCAAGGCCGCATTTTCTTTTCGGAAGCCCCAAGGGAGAGCCGTTTGGAGCAGTGACGCCTTGGGAAAGGATGCTATCTGTCTGGTAAGAAGGGCCGTGTCCCGTGGCCAGATGGTTTCTCTCACCGAATTTTGTAGTGCTGCTCTTGTCGGCGTCCTGGGGATATCTGGTGGCTGTACATTTGCTTTCAACCATCCCGATTTATGCACAGACCTCATTGTTCCGCAGATATTATCCTCCGCGCAATCGGGAATCGAGCACACACCCTTCATTCCCTTTCATTCTTCTCTTCACATTGTGTTCTGGTTTCTACGATCGCGTATGTGCCTCGCTTCCCCTTTAAAGGAACATTTTGACACCACCAATCCCAGCATGATGGTATTCAAGATCCCCCCAGTGATATCCACACGCGCTTTGTGGCTTGTTATGATGCTTCTCATTAGTATTTTTGGTTTGATGGGGCAGGTGCACGCTTTTACCAGCACCGTCTTTCCCTTGCTAATCTGATTTCGCAAAGATATTCTTAACCATGGGTCTTCAACGGGAGACAGCCTCGCGCGGTGCCCTTGCCAACTATATCTCAGTCCGTGTTTTTGTGCTCGTTCAGCAGACGTGCGGAAATGATTCGACTATTCTAGATCGTGTTTGTTGCTATGTTTGAGTTTGTAGTTTTCCATACTACACCCTCAGCACTCTCGCTCGCTGGGACAGCGATCATCATGAGTTCGGCCATCTATACTTCCGTAATATCCGTCCTTTCATATTAACCGTACGCATGCTCATCGCTTATCAGCTGACGAAAAGGACGGTCATCAAGCCAGCTGCTGGCGCGACTGTTGACAGAAGAGCGGTTGCTGTCCCAGACGGTAGATTTAATCCGGAACCTTTACAAGTACCTGGACACCCACCCCTTATCTAAAACTTCTAATTGTCCGCCGAAATCCTAACCTTTGAGGTTCTTTCTGCCTCAGTTGGCACCGATCACGTTTTCGGCCCCAGTCTTCCTGTCACGGTTCGTGGGAAACAAATGTATATACTGATGGTGCAGAAAAAAAGACTACCTTTCAATATACTCTGCACAGAAGCTTACCAACTTGTAAAACGAGCGACGGTACCAGCCATGTTGGTGGAAGACAGTAGTTTTGGTTCCATGTGACGTAACTGAGCCTGATGGGGCGAAATTTGAGAGTGCGCGGACCAGGACCCTTGGATCAGTAGGTGTGGCGATCAGGTAGGCGACAATGACACAAAGCTAGCACAGAAGAAAATGGAAAAACGTCAATGGCCAGTCAAAGGGGGTAACTTGAAAAGCCGTTGTGATAAGGTTGCGGCGGTTGCCCGTGGGAAATAACCGGGCCCGGGCCGCAGAAGGAACATGGCTGCCCCCAAACTGGCACTTGTCCCTGGTGAGGCATTTTCAACCTAGGCCAGAGGCAGGTACGAGTAGTTGAACCCTCTCGCAGCTGCTTTCATGTTCCAAAGAAATCACAGTGACGAGTAACCCTCGCATAACGGGACTTTTTGCCATCTAACGTAATGCGGGCACCTAACCGAGTCATTTAAACTTCATCATACATTTCTTCCATACCAACATTACTGTACCAGCATGGGCTCCGCAGATATCACGGAAACCTGTGGTGCATTTCCTTCTGATCGTGTATCACTTCGGGGGAGCTCGCCAATCTCTGTCCCCAATGAGACGTCGCCACTGCTTCAACGCCCGGGAGGACAAGGAACAGAGCAGAACATATCACGGAGGTGGCACCCTGCGCGATTGTCTGGTTTTATCGACAAGAACGCCGGTTTACTTCTTATTACGGCTTCTCAGTTCTTCGTCTCTGCTATGAATGCCTCTGTCAAGTGGCTCAACACATCGGACGAGCCTGTGCCAACCTTCGAGGTGTGTCGTTCTTTCAAGGCGATTTAAACCATTCTTTCACCTGAACCAGTTTAAAACCAATCTACGTAGCTGATATGGGTCAGAATGGCAAGTAATTTGACAGCTCGCGGTACTCTTGGATGCTGAAGGATATCAGGCCATGACATTTTTCCGTCCTATACATGTGCGCCACTTCCTTAATAGTATCCAAGCTATGTTTCCAATTGTTGTCAGGTATTTTCGAAAAATTCCGCACCCGTTTCTTGGTCCGAAGGGTGTCCGATCCCTTCTAGTGCTCCGAGGTTTTACAGGGTAGCGGATTCTGTGCAGCCATTTGAACTCTTTTCATTGTTATTGCAGGTTCTTTGCTCTTTCTGGGATGTATTTCTCCCTACAATACTTGCCATTGTCCGATGCGACAGTGCTGATCTTCATTGCGCCAATCCTCACCATCTTCACGGGGGCGATATTTCTCAAGGAAATCCTCTCTCTCAAGGAAACATGTGCCGGCTGTATGTGTTCCCAAGCAACAAGTACTATTATCGCAGTTTACAGGGTGTTACTAGTATGCAGCTTCGTTGGCGTTATTTTGATTGCAAGGCCGCAATTTATTTTCGGTTGTCCCAAGGGAGAACCGTCTGAGGTGGCGACGCCTGGTCAAAGAATGCTATCCGTTGGGTCAGAAGGAACATAACTTTCATCCAGATGTTTTCTCTCACGCTACGTTATAGTGCTGCTCTCATCGGCGTACTGGGGGCGACTGGAACCAGTGAGCGTCCTTTCAGCCACCCTGATTCATCTATCTTATTTCTTACAGTCACCTCCCTCCGCGCAATCTGAAAAAGAGCACACACACTTCACTCCCTTTCATTTTTCTCTTCACATTGTGTTCTGATGTCTACTATTGGGTATGTCCCTCTACTGCGCATTAAAGAACATCTTGATGCCATCCATCCCAGCATGATAGCGTTCAAAACACCTCCAGTGATACCAACACGCACTTTGTGGCTTATTATGCTACCTGTCATCGGTATTTTTGGGTTACTTGCCCAGGTACGTGCTTTATTCACTTCCCATTCTAACCTGATTTCGCGAAGATACTTATGACTATGGGTCTTCAACGGGAGACTGCTTCGCGTGGTTCCCTTGCTATCTATACCTCAGTATGTCTTTCTATGTCCATCCTGTAGTAGACGTGTGCCAGCGGCTCAACTGTTCTAGATCGTGTTTGCTGTTATGTTTGAGTTTGTAGTTTTCCATACTACACCCACAGCACTCTCGATCGCCGGGGCAGCGGTCATCGTGAGCTTGGCCATCTATACTTCCGTAAAATCCGTCCTTTCAGCCTAACCGTACGCATGCTCATAGCTTGTCAGCTGATGAAAAAGACGGTTATCACGCCAGCTTCTGGCGCCACCATTGACCCAATAGCGGTCGCTGCCCCAGGCCGCGACAACAATCCCGAACCCTAATGACTACCCCACTTCTTTTCTCTACGACTAATCGTCCACTGAAAACATTGAAAAAGCCCTTGTTCGACAAACCTTCCTGGTCGTCTCTCGCGGGACATAGATGTACCTATTTGGATGGACGAGATTCCAGGAACCTGCTCTGCTACTGCAGATTCCAATTACATCATCTTTCGATACGATCTTCACAGGTTTATCAATGTGTTAACTTTCAGATGAGTCATACCACGACTAGTGCACGGCAGTAACAAGGACATAAGAAACTTCTAATCTCCGCGTCATTAGCGCAGCTAAAGAGTTGCAGATATAGATTGATGAGTTGTGGTGATTTGGGATGCATCAACAATGGCATCCGCATCAAAGAAGTCCAGAACCTGGATGTGCTTCTTCTCCAAGTTTTGATCTTTCTTTCATGCGATGACGTCATCTCATTGCCATCGCGATTCTTCGACCACTTCTCCTAGATACAAAGGAAGCCGTGATTTGAACACAAAGGAAAGGTAAATACGTGGTAGACGGGCAGGTGGTGGTCAGCAGAATGGCAGAGAGAGACCCCAAAGCTATTTGCGGCGCCAACGGTGAACTTACGAGAGTCGAATCGCGATGAATGGGCCTAGTCATGCACGTGGAAAGTGGAGTGCAGAATAAAGACAGGAACATACAGTAGCAAAGATGAGTAGGAATGGTAGCATGTCCGACTCGGAGGTTACAGTACCACACTCAGGGTGTTGGGGTGTATCATAGTGACACATTTCGGTCTCAGCTTGTGCATGAGGACCGATCGTCTTACGGCTACATTGTATAGCACGCCCTACTAGTACACAACAGGGACAGGTGCTAGCAATGTCGAAGTGAGCTCTGTGTTCGATTTTGAAACCCCATGGGATGCCATCGAGCTCGGCTTCCCAGAGAGCCAACCTCCTCCCGCACTTTACCTAGGCACGATCCCGACGACGACCACCCGAGTCTGAGCGACCAAGATAGGTGCCAACATTTTGAATCCCTCGCGACGCGCTGCGACCACCTATGGCACCGTGACCATCGTGACGACACTCGCGTCCGCAGTCGTACCTAATGGGTGCATATCCTGTAGGTCGGCCCGCAAACTCCTTGCAGAAATACTCATTCACGCGTGGGAAATGTCATTATGGGACTCACGGTTGACTACGTTGACTCCCAGTTGAGCCCAGTCGGGGTTTACACCACTCTACTACAATATACCACCGAGTTGGACGAATAGTACATCGTCAGCCTGAGCTAGTTCTCTCTGGAAGTGAGCCGAGGACTAAGGACTCGGGGAATTGTACACAGCTCCTTGCAACACTGGCATGTCGTTAGTAAACCCCTCCTCCACCTTGGCCCCGGCTGACAGGCAGCTATAGCTATCTATGACAAGTGGCTTTCCATTTCTCATAGATAATGAACATACGCCGCGTGACACTGCACAAACTGACAGGAGGCAACAACCCGTAACTGAGATGGGTGGGAAAATAAAAATAAACGGGCCGGTCCACCCACGCCTGGCCCTGCGCCTTCAGGCTTCCAGCAGCCTCGACCAGGAGCTGGCACGGAATTTACTTCACTCTTACTCTCACTCAATATGCTAGTCTCAAGTACCCCAGTAGGAACCGTGCATATGAGACGTTTGGCCGACTAACGTAATGCAGACACCGACGCGGAGCCACCCTTCTATCTTTGTAAACTTCCATCCCTACGATGGCAGATCGTATTAACCTTTTTTTTTAAAGTTTTATGAACCCACTTTGGTCATCTCTAGTGACCCATTGTACTCTACTTTTCGCTTGCCATGATGAGCCCCGCATATATCACGGAAATCCGTAGCGCATTTCTCTCATCAGATAGCTTCTCGGGGTGGCCTGATGTTTTCTCTCATGTTACTCTATAGTGCTGCTCTCATCAACGTCCCGGCGACGACCTGTCCCTGCGAGCGTCCTTTCAGCCACCTCTGATTCATCTATTTATTTCTTTGTTCTACAGTTTAATTACCCTCCGCGCAATCAGGAAACGGGCGCACACGCTCCACTGCCTTTCATTCTTCTTGATGCCACCCCTCAGCGCGATAGTGTTCATGACCTATCTAGCGGCACCAACACGCACTGTTATCTTACTCATTGGTTTTCCACGCTACGCCTTCTGCACTCTCTATCGCCGGGACAGCTGTCATCATCATGAGTTCGGCTCTCGATACTTCCGTACTATTTGTCCATTCCTGTGAACTATGCTTCATGCGCACGACTCGATAACGAGAGTTATGAAGGCCAACCACTGACCCTACCGTTGGACGGTCATTAGCTGACCGCGGCAGCAAACCTCAGACCCTACTGACTTACGGTAATCTTTTCCTCCCATTGCCATCTGTCGTGAGACCTAAATATATATCATTGGGAAGGGATTCCGCGAAACTTTCCTGCTAGCGCAGATTACAAATCGACTATCGCCCGATTTTTGGTTCCATGCTAGTGAACACACGCGCAGATGCGAAATTTAGAGCGCGAAGCCCGTGACAATGGGCCATAGCAGGAGCAACTAGCGTGCTCCTGTCCTCGCCTTGTAAATTGCCTTCACAAAGAAAGGCTTAGCGGTGTCACACTCGTGATCGTCTCAGCCCAGTTTTGTTGAGCCCAGTCCGATTGCTCACGGAGCCGGGTAGTTTGTTATCGAAGCTACTGAATGAGATCTTGTGATTGTGATGCAACAAGCAGGTAGAAATTACATGGAGTCCAAACAAAGGATAATAAACCTTGTTCTGTGCAAAGGCGGCATCAAATGACGTGGCAGGCGAAAATATGAAGACGTGATGCGTACGATGAGACGCCAAGTTAAAGAATAGTTGAGGAAGTACTGCACAACTTGTGCGGAAAGAGGTCATGAAAACCAAGCACGAAAAAAAAAAGCTGCACCCACCCACAAAATAATAAGCATATCGGTTGATGTGGAAACCAGGGAAGCCCTCTCATCGGCGCAAGCCGTGAGTGGAGAGAGGGAATCGACGACGTTACAGTAGTAGTACCATACCAGTACCTGCTGTTCTATATTAAGTACTTTGCACGTGGTCGTGCATCATGGGAATGATTGAGCTGTCATAGGGAGGGTATCAAACAACTGTGTTCGCATCAAAGAAGGTGTCCAGAATCCCTTCTCTTCTTTTCAAGTGATGGCGTCATCTCATCCTTTGCGAATCTTCTTTTTGTGGATACGTGACGACGCGGCGCAGTGGCAAACCAGTCTGCGATTCAGACCCAAAGGAGGGATAGATTGCCAAGTGCACGGCGGTAGGCGGGCAAGATGATGATGCTCATGGAGCTGTAGAATGCGGCGTCGTCAGCGCGTCTACGGTGACTCGGGATACCTTTGTTTTTTTTTCTCCGCATCGCAAAGTAGTAAGAAGCACTCGACTTGGATGGTTACGGTGACCAGTGGGAAGCTCATGAGAGTCAAGCAGAGAGTGCGGTCGCTAGGAATAGGGCTGCAGCCGCCTGCAAAGGGTGGTGTGCAAAAGCACGGTGGGAAGTAGAGTGCGGACAGAATTAGCCAATGTGGTTAGGACCACTGGCAGACGGACGGCGTACACGGCCATCACATGCGGGCCGCCTGACAGTCCCAGAGTCGTTAACACACCCTCATTAATGGTTTCATTCTCCGGACGTATCATAGATGATCTGATCTCGTACATCTTTGTGTTTGAGGATCGGGAAGCGAGACTCGGAGCGGGACATGGACGAGCTGACTACTACTCGCAATCAATGCCAAGGCAGCGACACATGAGCTCCGCCTTCGATTTCTCGCACGCGGAGAAAAAGCTTGATGCCAAGGTACGTAAGTTACGCAAAGACGTTTGTTGTCTGTCCTCACAACTGAAACAACAACCGCCACGGTGTGAGCGACCAAGTTACCTACAATCTCTCGTCACGCTTCGTGAGTGCGCACGAGGAGGTTGTAGCCGGAAGAACAGGACAGTGGACCCACCGTGACGGAGCGGGTTGAGCCCAGTTCCCGGGAAGGAGGATGACTAAAGGAGGGAAGTAGTTAGCCAGTTTCGGATGGTTACTCGGGTGAATTTGAATTCGCGGCCGTAGAGACGTGAAAGTTTTTTCACTGTTCTTGGCGTATGTGGCGTTCGTTCAACAACTTAACTCTGCTCCGCCATACCGCCGAGCGAGTTGGGATGCGTATACTAATTTAAGTCGCCATACAGTACCCGTTCGACATGTCTCTCCCTTGGTCCGTATTAATTCCTTTCCGGAAATGAAATCGAACTGACGCGAATTCGATTCTACTTGATTTCCTGTCACACGTACTAGTACTACTACCCTATTAACAGGTAATCCCCTTTTCCATCCCTTGGTCAGGGTGGTTCATTCCCAAATTTAGAGAGAACCACCCATCGCTCGTCGGCTATAAGCCAACTAACTACCTGACCCGGAAAAGGTGAACATGAATGAATGAATGCGTTTCCCCCGCGCCGGTGATGTCGGCTAACCGAAATAATTTAGCTTAGCGCTGGGCGCGTCGACGCCGCCGAAAAGGAGTTTAACGTCTGACGGGGGTCGAGTACTGTACTGGTTTGGAAGGCTTCTCATCTACTGTTGGCAGACAATCAAGCTCGTCGGACGCGACTCGGATGCATTACTAACATCCATCGGGTTTTCGGAGGATCGGGCGAATTTTTTTTTTTTTCGGCCTCTTTATGGCTTCACTTATCAACGCTCATCGATGACATCGGACAGTGGACAGATGTTGTTGATGCGTGATGGGAATCGAGACCGTTCAGAATGTTCGGGGTCGGCCTTTTGTGACCCCTCGTTAAGCGCACGTCAGCCTGAAGCTCTTTGATCCTTTCAATAAATCCGGACACATCGCTATACTCAGAACATCTTTATTGGTTTAGATGTCAAATTCCTCCTTCCAGTCGAAATGTCATTCCGTATTGTGCTCCTCGTGGCTTCATTTGGACAAGCCCCCAATCAAAAATCCCATCACTGGTAGTTGATACCGCATACACAACCACAAGTCTGTAACAATGTGGACGCCACGCTCAAACGATCGTTATCTCCTGGTCAGCCTTGCTATCGCTGCACCTTCAAAGTTTGATACTTCTATTTCCTTGTTTGGAATTTCCTGCTTGGCTCTGTCTCAGCACGGGTACTTCGTACACAGTTCGGGCGCCTTTGGCGAACATCAAAGAATTCTTCCCTGAAAAAGTCTGGGCAATATAGAAGTATATAAAGCCGTCGTACTGCGGCTCCTTGGGGGTCATTTCTCTTGCCCTATCCATTCATTTATTTTTTTCTCGTGCGGAGACTTTCTTACTCGCAGTATGCGTCTCTTCAAGCTTCTTTCTCTTCTCGGTCTCTTCTTCGGGGCTCATGCATCGTCCCTTAAGACTCGAGAGCCAGCATCACACCCTCTAGACACACGCGAACTCCTCGACGTGTGCGCGGTCGTGATTACAAATCTCAATGTACTTGGCATTCTTGATGGCTTCATAGGTCGGTCAATCCCCTAGAGTATACTGTGTGACACCGTTCCTTATCGAACTGAATCTCTCAGATGTCTGCCTGTGTTTATCAGCCCTTCCCCTTTTCATTCAGACAAACGCAGTCGCCATCGCATCGGTCAGGTCTGTCCCGGGCGGAGAACCAGCTCTCACCAATTTGTTGACAAACCTCGTACGTGAAACGGAGAGACGCCTTGAGCATTTATCTAACTTGAACTCCAACTTCAGATCAATGAAGGTGCCGCACATTCGGGCTGCGTCTACCCGGACCACAGCAAACCCGTCTGTATTAACGGAAACCCGTGCGGATATGAATGCACGGACGGCTTCACGGCTTCCCCGCCAGACAAACCGACGACTTGCGTTTGCGAGGCACCCAAGGTCGTCTGCAACGGTCAGTGTGTGGAAGCTGCTTCGTGCCCCACAAGCGCTCCGACAACAAAGAAGAAACGTTGGCTCGGCAGCGGTACCTGTGCCGAGATGGGTCCTGAATGGGCTGCATGCGGTATCTTTGGCGGTGGTGCCCGCTCATGGGAGTGCATCAATACGGCCCGTGATCTCGAAAGCTGTAAGTATGTTTGCCTCTATATATGCGCATGTCGACTGACACGAGCTTCGACTTGATTCAGGTGGCGGGTGCATGCTACCTTTGACACCTTATGTTCCAATCGGCCAGGACTGTACTTCCCTCCCCGGTGTCGCGGACGTCGCTTGTATTGCAGGCGAATGTGTTGTCCACCGTTGCCTCCCGGGATACGTTGTCGCGCGCGACGGCAACCATTGCGTCTCTAGTAGGCACGGAAAGATTTCACAGCATTCGGAGTATGACGAAGACGAAGCTGACTCCGTACCTGCGAGAGCTTATGGACTCGAACACGTCCTTTTGCAGAAACGGAAACATTAAACGCTCTTCTTTAGACTTGCTAAATGTAATTATTGGGCAGAGAAAAAAAGAACATTTGGACACTTACATACTTATCTGATTAGATGCGATCAGAACCCGTAGTCTCTCCTTTTTAAGGTCATACTTACCCCCGTTCCGTTTTTACTGTTTTTTTTGATTCGTGCGTGCCCATTCTGGACGCGTCGTTTGTTATCCTACGTTGTGGATGCACACAGTCGTGACGTTTTCCTGAATAATACCCCCCAAATAGTACCGTTCAACTAAACACGTAGTACGTGATTGTAATTATCAGGTCAAAAAATCGTTCACAAAGTAATTCGGAAGCGACTTGTTGGCTCACGGGATAGTTGTCCTCTATGCCGCCCGAGTTCAACTCGACCCGCAAGTCGCTCGTCATTAATACGCTGAGCTTCGTAACCCCCGCCTGCTTCGAGCAGTGAGTGATGTACTCAGAACGCAAATGGCTTCATCAGCTTCACCTTAGCCCTCCGCGTTGACTCGACAGCCAGCCAGCCCATCCCTGCAGCCACTGAGAATGAGAGAATGCGATTTCAGCCCTTCAAGTTGGCACGTGCGTCGAATACTAAGCTCGATAGACTTGAGCTTGAGCACCCGATGGCGGAGAGTGTGCTGAACTAGGTATGTACTAGTACGGTTTTGGCACTAGATCAACTATGTCGATCGTACCAGGCGATGATCCCATCACAACCCAGTGGCTCGGAAAGTTTCCGAGATGAGCCAGGCCCGGAAAGTCTCATGACTGGCATGTAGCCTGGAGAGCACGGATTTACAGTATGGCTTGGAACGTATACTCAGGCTGTGGCCGATATCCTTTGCTGAGTACATCACGATCTGATCAAGTGCGACCGCATGACACCCTAACAGCGCGATTGGGACTATGCTTCCATGTACTAGTAGTAGTCGAGCAGCCCTAGCAGTGATTATTTATCATGCTTTCGTTTTATCTTCACGCTTCATCGCATTAGAACGCTATTCATGTATGGTATTGAATGCACTCAACAGGAGTCCGAGAGCCCCGAACCACCATCCCCTCCTACTCGTCTTTCATGTTCAAGTTGTTTTGCGACCCTCCGGGTCAGACTCGCCCTTCAAAGACTTCGCTCTCCCTCCCGCTGGCAAGCTAGCACGAGCGTGCTCTGATAATAACTGTGTTGACCACGGGACTAGCTCTTCGTGTCAGCCTCTCCCAAGCTGAGTCTATTTAAGCTGAGCCGAGAGATGAACGGCTTAGAAAGTAAGAGGTGATGGACGTCATGAGATTCATAGAGACCACAGAGAAACGGGCATATTGGGATATCCGTGTAGGAAAGGGAGATGGGGAAATGAGACGTGAGGCCAAGAAATGAGGGCGTACACAGTGTGACTGGACATAGTACCAGATAAATCCGGAGATACTCTCGCCGACGACCGCACTTGTAGCCGCTTCTAGTCCAAAGCTAAAGCCTTGGCAAGCGCCTTGGGTCGCTAGTTACACATATCTTACATTGCACGTGATTGCCTCACGTCTGTGACGCGTGCCGGTCGTTCCTGTTCTGTCCTCAGATACAAAGGCACGAGGGGCGACTGCGTCAAATTGATGAAACACACAGTATGGTTCGCATTACCAAAAGGAGTAAGACACATACCGAATTCGCAGTCCGAGCTCGGCTAGCTTTCCTGATGATTTCCGAGAGAAAAATGCTTGACACGGTCCGCGAACCAAAAATTATCATACTCCCGAGATCATGATGGCTGCGTCGCCATCCAGAATGTGGTTCTCATATCTGTGTCAGTGGCTGGAGCTTTCCTTCTCAGCTATTCGCGTATTCCAGGGCGTACAGTACTCATACTGTACTTGTACTGTCAACCACGCCACCATGACAGTGTTGTGCAATTTCATAACTGTCAGAGTGGTAGTGTGCCTTACGCCATTGTATATAAAGCCGTTGTACTGCGGGTCTGCGGCTCCTCGGGGTCATTTCTCTTGCCCTATCCATTCTCTTTTTCTCGTGCGGACTCGGAGACTTTCTTGCTCTTCGCGGTATGCGTCTTTTCAAGCACCTTTCTCTTCTCGGTCTCTTCTTCTGGGCTCGTGCATCGTCCCTTAAGACGCGAAAGCCAGAACCACACCCTCTAGATGCACGCGAGCTCGTCAACATGTGCGCCCGAGTGGACACCAATAATTTTTATCTTCCCGACCGATTTACTTTTTTGGATAACATTCCCGTCACATGTCGGTCAATCCCCTACTAGACCTATACTGTGACACCCCATTCCTCATCGAAACTCTTAGGCCTGTGTACATCGACCCTTGAAGATTTTATTCTGACAGACATATGGACAGCCTTGGTAATCAACGAAGGCTTTGGCGAAGAATCGGATCTCATCGAATATTTCACGAGCATGGTGCGTGAAATCATGGAGAGATGCGGCCTTGAGCTAACTTGACTTGAACTTCAGATCATCGATGCTACCCCAGATTCGAGCTGGCGGGGCTGCAACTACCCGGACCACAGCAATTCCGCCTGTGTTGGCCTAGACCCGTGCGGGTTTGAATGCACAGACGGCTTCACGGCTTCCCCGCCAGATAACCCGACGACTTGCGTTTGCGAGGCACCCTCAGTCGTCTGCAACGGCCAGTGTGTGGAACCTGGGTCGTGCCCCACAAGCGCTCCGTCCACAACGAAGAAACGTTGGATTGGCAGCGGGACATGTACCGAGATGGGTCCTGAATGGGCTGCATGCGGTGTCTTTGGCGGCAGTGCTCGTTCATGGGAGTGCATCAATACGGCCCGCGATCTCGAAAGCTGTAAGTACTTCCTTTTTGCCTCTATATGCCCATATCGACATCGTCTTGATTCAGGTGGCGGGTGCATCTTACCTTTGACACCTTATGTTCCAATCGGCCAGGACTGTACTTCCCTCCCCGGAGTCGCAGACGTCGCTTGTATCGCAGGGGAATGTGTTGTCGACCGTTGCCTCCCGGGATACGTTGTCGCGCGCGACGGCAACCATTGCATCTCTAGGCACGGAAATATTTTACAGCATTCTGAGTATGACGAAGACGAAGCTGAGTCTGTACCTGCGAGAGTTTATGGGCTGGAACACGTCCCTCTGCGGAAGCGGAAACATTGAACAGTCCACCCCTCTTTAGACTTGCTAAGTCTCTCATTCTAAGTCATACCTACACCCCGTTCCGTTTTACTGTTTGATTCCTGCCAGTCGTTTGATATCCTAGGCTTTGTGTACGTTACATTGTGGGTGCACCCAGTCGTGACGTTTCCTGAACAATACCCCATTTGTACTGTTCAACTAAACACGTTCGTACGTGATTGTAATTATTGGGTCAAACATCGATTAAAAGTAACTTCGTTCAACCCTGCTGTTGGCTCACGTGATAGTTCTCATGGTCCGCTACACCACCGAGTTCAATTCGACCCGCAAGTTGCTCCGAGTCGTCATTAATCCGCTGAGCTTCGTAACCCCCGCCTGCTTCGAGCAGCGATGTACTCAGAACACAAACGACTTAGCTTTATTTAATACCCGGCGGGGCGGCGCCTCGTGCTCGTGACATGATGGAGCCACGCACACGACCACAGGTGCGGGGACTCCTCCCCTGGGGCGACGCAAATGCCCCACTGCACCTATTCTACGCACTGTTACTCGCCCCAGACTTTTCCAGCAGGCCAATGGAAAATAAACGGGCTCTATGCGGTGGATTATTTAAAGACATGTATGCTAGCAGCGACGATCGATCCCAGCGGGCCGTTGGTCCATGAGCACGCTCGGACGATAGCTGTGTTGTACTACGGGAACAACAGCGGCAGAAAATCTTCCCAGATAGTCGCAAGCACCACAATTTTCTAGCAATGACCTGGGCACAGCCAGAAAAAGAAACAACGACAAGGATGAAAAAAAAGACACGCTTTCCAGATGTTGATGAGGACAAAACCAGTAGGGTGATATATGGTCGTGGACCAGCAGCCTCTCC
>QLPA01003094.1:0-11093 GCA_003313945.1 Lactifluus pinguis | reverse complement strand
TCGGAGAACAGAGGCGCCTCATGGGCGTGATGGAACACCATTCGAGGGAAAGCGGCCGTGTCATTGAAGAAGGCGAGTCGAAGAGCAGCAAGTCAAAGGTGAAGAAGAGCAAGCAGCGCAGCAAGGGCACCGGGAGGTCTTCACGAGGAAAGCACGGACCTCGCGACTTCCCTTACAGCATCACAGCAGGCGTGGAAAAGGGGTCAAAGAATAGGTGATTAATAAAACTCGGCTATCGTGATTCCACCAGATTGAACACCCTTTTGGCGCTTCCCACTTTTCACAGATACCGTAACATTTGGCCCTTTGAGCATGCACGTGTGCGCCTCCAGAAACAGAAACCGAAGCAACGGTCAAATCCGAAGCTACCGACACCTCCTTCAAACTCGAATCCAGGATCCCTCCATCCAATTTTTCTACCACCGGCGATGGATTTCCTCCCGCCGGTCACGCTATCCCTAGCAAGCTCGCGTTCCATCCAGCTCCCGCTGACCACCCCGGTTGCATCGTCCTCCACTGATGACTACGTCAATGCCTCTCACGTTCAGCCTCTTGGCACCAAGAAGCGCTACATTGCAACTCAAGGTCCTCTACCAGAAACGTTTGACGACTTTTGGTTGTGCGTTATCACGCTGCTTGACACTCTGACGGTGAACCTGACATGCTGTTGCTAGGCTCGTGTGGGAACAAAATGTGCACGTCATTGTCATGCTTACTCGTGAAGTTGAAGGGTCAACAGTCAAGTGTGGCAACTACTGGTCTGGTGAAAAGTTTGGACCATTATGCCTCAAGCTGGTCGAAGCTACCGGTGCTATTGACAAGTACGAAAAGTCCGATCTTAGGGCGACCGGTGACTCTTTCTTCCCTTTCGTATCCAACGATGGGGCGGCGCCCTCCGAACCCAGACCCGGCAACGGCAGCTTCCTTCAATCGACCGTCAAACGTGTTCTTCAACTTTCTCATACGGGCTTTTCACACCTACCCCCGCGACGCATTGTGCAGTTCCAGTATCTTGACTGGCCTGACCTCAACATCCCAAGCGACACGGCTGGCGTGCTTGAACTCATCCGGGAGGTCGAGCACGAAGTCGATATTAGCGAGGAATCTCGTGGGCTATGGGAAGGTCCTCGTCGCCCCGATGACTGGCGAGGTCGATCTATGATTGGCACGGTTCGCCCGCGACGCTCCACAATTCGCAATAGTCGCGAAGAAAGTCCGAGCGGAACTGGAAGCGGCAGTAGTGGCAGCGGTGCCAGCAGTCCGAGCCTCGATTCCATCGACTCGGATACAGGTATCGTGAGGCACGCCTTGGGAGAACGCCCAGTACTCCTGCATTGCTCCGCTGGCGTTGGCCGCACCGGGGGTTTCATCGCTATCGACGCCGTCCTGGATGGTGTTCGCCGCGAGATGAGGAAACGACGTGAGAAGATTTTGGTTGACCGCCAAATTTCCAGAAGTCGAAGCGGGAGGGACACCTCCGAACGGACTGGGCGCACAAGTGGCAGCAGCACAAGCGAGAAGGACCGCACGTCCTCGAGTGACGAGGTGGCTGCGATGGACGTTGATGAAGCTTCTGGTGGGGGACGCGTCCCACCCGCCCCAGGCTTAGTCATGAAGCTACCGACCGAGGATAACAAAGCGGTGATGCACGTCCCCGTTGTCGGTATGATGATCTCTCCTACCCGTCCACCAGGAAAAGATGGTGGCATATCATACCCTGTACCGATGCAAGTCGATGCAGCCACTTTGGCGGCAACATCGTCGTGGGCCGCTGTTGATAAGCTACAGGCCTGGATACCCAGGACCCACCAGTCAGAACCCCTTTCTTCTCCGTCTTCGACCTCCGCCCACGAACCTCGACCCGTTGATTCTAGTGAATCTGTCAGGTCAACCGTCCCACAAGCGCTTTCGCGCTCCTTGTCACCTTCTGGCGATTCCGCGTTGTCTGATGTCTCAGCTCCGGTTTCGATGCACAGCTCACGCAGTTTCTCTCCTGTCGGGCCCGAGACGAGTCGCTTTTTATCGCACCATGGCACACTCACCGGCTTCACTGCCTTTGCCGGGGCGAATCAGCGCAATCGAACATTCTCGCCCCCCACTACTGCGCCACTCGTCGCAGTTGTACCATCAAAGCTCATGCAAGCTACAGAGATCGCACAGCCTGTCGCGAAACGACCTTCTGCTTCCTTACCCCCTGACACAGAGACGGCCTCTGATTCGTCCAGAGGACGATCGACGGGTGTCTCATCGCTTCTTTCATCGGGCACGAAGAGTGGTTCTCGCGAGACCTTGCCGACAGATCCGTCCGTGATGGACCTGTCCTCTGCGACCAAGACGGAGTTGGAGAAATTGGGCCTGCGATTACCTTTACCCATGACATCGACACGAAAGTCGGGATCAAAAAGCAGTGAATCGCCACCAGCTAATGAGGATTCACCTCCCAATGCTTCGGATCCATATTATTCGCAGTCCCAGTCCCAGTCGGATCAGCACTCGCCTCCTGCGTTCGACTATACTCGACCGCGACGATTGCACGATGACCGGCGCAGTCCCGCATTGCTATCGACACTCGAGGAACCAATCCATCGCGTCATCGAGGACATGCGCGAGCAACGTATGAGCCTATGTCAGAGTCTGCGCCAATACGTTTTCGTTCATCGCGCCGTGATCGAGGGTGTGTTGATGTTGGTCGACGAGGAACGCACACTCTACGGCAGGTCTTGGAAAGACAGCGACTTTGAGGAATTGTCAAAACTTGTATCAGCCCGATTCCCTGATGCCCCAGCCGCGCCAGCCACCACGAGCGAAAGTGGGATCAGCATGGGAAGCGTAGCAGATACGAGTGGGAGTGGGCCGAGCAGTAGCGTCGCGAGCGGGAGTGGCAACAACGGCAGCCAGGAGAGCAAGTCTGGCAATCTGGCATCGTCGCAGATCAAGGGCAAGCGCCGCGCATCGCCAACGGAGCTTCCCAAGGAAGACAAGAGGGGCGATGCGAGGACGTCAAAGCGACCTATTATCAAACGCCCGTTACACAGCTGTGACGAAAATCCACACGAGAATGTCACCGCGACTGCGGGGCGCGTAGAAGAGGTGGCGTTGACACCTCTCGCCATGCGCTGAAAATTATTCTTGCTCATTCCGTTAGACATTGGCTCCCCTATCGTTGGTAGCTTTTCCTCGCTCTTTTTTTTTTTATCAATAACCCTTTTTTTTTTCTCTCTAGACTAGTTTCGCCACTTGCATCTTTTCTCAAGCTCGATATACCGATTACAGCATCTACGTCACTACTACTTATCTTTCCCTCTCCCTATGCATATGCTCGTGCGAAAGCTCTCTATTAGTATCATAGTTATCTCCCCACATATATATAACACCATTCGATAGCACTGATGAAGCATTGTTACAATTATCATGTCTTTCTACCACATACAATATTAGACAGTACCCTCTCAACCACCAGTTGTTGTTGCGCTTGTATTAAAAGTCAGGGTTTCCACACGACCCTTGCCCTTCACCGATTTATTGAGCAAGTCAGAGATCACGCGGAACTGCCCTGGATCGATAGTCATCGTCTACGGAAGGGTGTGAGATTGGGTCGAAGAGGGTCTTGGAGATTACCTACTCCTGACCATTCCTCTCCTCCTGTGTCCTCGTGTTCGAGCTTATCCACACCGTCGAGCAGTTTTTGGCGTAGATCGTCGATATTGGCCGTGGGGATGGTGACCCGAATCCGCATTTTGGCACGCTCGATGGGGAGGGTTGAGTCTGATTGTAGTATCTTGATACACTCGGATACCTAGTAAAAAGCGTTATCAGCACGAGCCTGAGTACGAGAAGGGAGAACGTAATAAAAATGTTTATATTACAATCAAGGAAAAGATCCCTTTTTTACCTGGCTTTTCGCGTTTTTGTTCGCGCGAACCGAGTAACCGGCTTCCGTCATGGCCTTTTCGATGATGCTGACAGAGTAAGTGGTCTGCGTGGCCGGATCTACGCACTTTTCGGCGACGAGCGTGGCGATTTCGCGACGTAGAGCCGCAGTGTCGTGTTCTCGCTCCTTTTCACCGACCTGAACTTCACCTTTGCTGAGAATCTGGTTGTATATATGTGAATCTTTTTCTTTTTCTTTTCAGGAGCCGCACCTCTCGGGCGATCGTGTGTCGATCGTCTGTGCCGAATGATTTTTTGAGGTCGTTTGATTTGGCCACTTCACCTTTTGATACGTTCATGAAAACGTTGGAAATCTGGAGGACTTCGTCCAAATCTTTTTCCCTGCAGAGACGATCAGTTTTAACATCCCAGACCTCTCGGGAATACGTACACGCCATTCCGCCACTCCTGGACTTTGTTTTTATAACAAGCGATCTTTAAATAAAGGTCGGAGATGCCGTAGAGATCACAATTTGTGAACGCTCATTCACTTCGTATCTTTTTCCGCCTTTCTTTAGGCGCACTATAGATACATTCGTCAATCTAGAATGTATAAAAGCTAAGTTTTGTTTTTAAAAAGTGTATACTTTCGAGTACACACTTGATCTGATTCGATGGCTGATTGATAGGCATGGCTGACCGAAACTGAGATGGATGCGATCGTGCGCTTATCTCATCGACTTGGTACCGCAGTTAGTCGTCTCGTCCGTTACTAACTCGGGTCTCTCCTCCCTCGCCTTCCTCCATCATGAAGGGAATAACTAAAGCTATCATGCGGTATGTACCCTGCTAGACTTGCTTTTCCGGTTCTATACTAAATTGCAATTCGCGTCCAACAGAACACCGCACATGGTGACCTCAAAGGTCGGCATGTCCAAGAGTACGAGTAGACGGCCCCGTGTCTGCATAACAAGGCTCTGACAAACCGTTCTTCTACTTCCCAGAATCTGCTGATCCGCAATTCGACGACTATCAACGGAACTTCGGTCTCCTCGAGACCGCTGCCGAGAAGTTCCTGAAGGACACCAAGACATTCACCGAGGCTGTCCAGTGCATGTGTCCCTTTCTCTCCTCTCTCGCAAACTGTGTCCCTAACGCCTCTTTCCTTCACCAGCGCTTTTCACCAGTGGAAGCAGCCTTGCGCAGCACTTTTCTGTCCTCTTTCACCCTATCGCCTCCGAGTATGACCTCCTTGGCAAATTCCCTGAGGCGGCGCACACACTCAAGAACATCGACGGATATACCACTGCGCTGGATGAGCTGCGTACATCCATCAGCCCTGAACTTCAACTGATCGAGAGTCGCGTTGTGAGTCCCATGAAGGAGATCCAGAGCATTATGAAGTCTATACGCAAGATGATTACGAAGCGAGAGCACAAAGTATGGCTTGTCCTACAACATGATGAGTTCGGCCTTCTCAACCTGTGACACGGCCTTTTTCTAGCTGTTAGACTACGACCGCTACAACAACTCGTTAACAAAGCTAAGGGACAAGAAGGAAAAGTCTCTCAGTGACGAGAAGAATCTCTTCAAGGTGATCTTTTGTCATGTCCGTGCTATGAGCGTCATTCGTAACCTTCTATTGCAGTTAGAACAAGATTTTGAGATTGCTTCAAACGAGTACGAGAATATCAACGCGGCTATGAAGCAAGATTTACCTCGTTTCATGACTCTCGCCACCCGTTTCATCGATCCACTCTTTCATTCATATTACTACATGCAGTATGTCCCATTTCATCTCCCCCAGCCTTCATTTCCGGATGACGCTCTTAAACTGTTCAATAAAGGCTCAATATCTACTACATGATCCTTGACAAGATCAGCCAGTTCTCGGAAGGCAAGTACGCTATTGACGTGCCCGCCGACCAGATCGTTACGGACTACGAGGACAAACGTGGCGACGCCGCGGCGGTCATAGAAGCGCTCAGCATCAATCAGCGTTTCATTTCCACGTGTAAGCCGCCTGCCTGCCAGCCCATTCAATCCTGCTAATTCTGATCGCTTCTGCACCAATCTGCTCAGCGAAAATTATCTCCCAGAACCGAGCGTTAAGTCCCGGCTCCGCGTCCGTCGGCCGTTCATCATCAACGGCATCATCAGCGACCGCAGTTTCACGAGCTACCTCTTCGGGCAGCACGTTTGTCAAAAAGTCTCCGCCCCCGCCACCGGCTCCCTTCGGTTCTGGAAAGTTCCCATCCAGTTCATCCCCATCCATTGCCTCCGCCCCACCGCCATACTCGCCCTCCGCAGCAGCGGTAACGGTGGCGGCGAAGCGTGCACCACCGCCACCACCGCCGCTGAAACCCAAGCCCACACCGGTGAATTACGTCGTCGCGCTGTACGACTTTGCCGCGCAAGCGGACGGCGATCTCGATTTCAAAGTTGGCGATCGCATCGAGGTCATCGAGCGCACGGAGAACGCTGAGGACTGGTGGACCGGTCGGTTGAACGGCCGAACAGGCGTATTTCCTGGTAATGTGTCGTTTTCTCCTTCAGTCGACCCATACCCGGCATGGTCTGATCGGTGATCACAAAATCTTTGCAGGTAACTACGTTCAGGAGGCTTGACGCGATTTCCCATGTGGACGGCCGTGAAAACTTGAAAAAAAAAAGTTGTGATCAAGTAGATTTGTATCGTACCTCACCCGACATCCTGTTTTATATTTTTTGTTTCAGTCATTTTTAGTTGACAGAATCCCCTTGTTGTATCAATTCATGGTGGGCTATCTGGCGGGTTCTCTCTACTAGTGGGAGAATAGGCGGGGAACGGATGACCGCGAGGCGTTCGAGAACAGTGGGTGAGGATATTTTCGAGCAATGAAATTTAATGAAATGCCATTTTATACACGTACAAGCATCCGAAACTCGCAAAAAAGGAACCGAGACATTGAAGACAAAGCTTGAGACACAACAAGGTAAATAATTGTCATGTCTCGGACGTACGGGTGTGATTGATTACCTTGTGATCAGAGATATATCAGATAGCTAACATTGGCAGCAGACAAATGCATCCAGCATTCTTACTCGGATGTACAGTACTAAGTTGAAAGGGTGTACCATTCCTGACTTTGAAAATGAACCGATTCTATACAGCAAATAAACAAATACAAAAATGTGGATTCTACTACAAGTAGCGAAAAGGTAAAACCAGCATAAATGGGAAGGGCTGTACAGACCCACGAGGCCTGATAAAAAAAAGGCGGTATGATTATGTATGATGCCCGAAAGGCAAGGCAGGAAAGGGTGGCCGTGTCACTGGGCACAAAGTGTGTTCAGTCGTCATCGCTGGGCGTGAGGTATTCGTCATCGCTGACGATCTGCTTACGTCCGCTCTTGGACTTTGATGGTCTGCCCTCCTCGCGATCCTCGTCCATCGGCGTCAGGGCCTCGTCCAGACCACCGGCACCGGCACCGGCACCGGAACCGCCACCAGAAGCAGACACCAACGCGTCAGCACCTGGAAGCCCGGAGTTGGCCACATGCCGTATGTATGCGGCATCAAAGACCTTCTCCATCTCGACGGCGTCGACGTAGACCCACGAACCTTCTTGATTGTACGTTCGTGCGTTGGTGAACATGAGCCGCACATCGTCACGGAAGCCCGTCACGGTCTTGTACTGGTGGGAGTTGATTCGCTTGCGTATGTGCGAGAGCGCGATGGGCGACGGGATGATACGATAGTAGTCCGGGTACTCGCGCTTGTCAGGCAAATCACGGAAGAGATCGCACCGTTTACGACCATTCTCGTCGACGCAGTTCATAATTGCCTTGTAGCATTCATTGAAGGCCTTTTTCATTCGCTCTTTGATTGCCGTTGGCAACTCAAGGACTTTGAGTTTCCGTCGTTTCTGTGGCCACAATGTCAAGCAAGACTTCCGTGGTCGAAGGTGGCACCCGACATACCAAATCGCGGTCCTCCTCGTCATCGTCCATAGCAGAGGGTGTGACAGACATCGACTTGTTATTCCCACCGCGCTTCCGCTTTCCGTTTGCGGGTTCGAAGTCGATCTCGTTCATTTTGGCTTTACCCTTCCGGCCTCGACCACGGCCACCTTCCGACATGGGTGTACCAGTTCCAGATTCCAGCTTGGCCGCTCTTCGTGCTTGCTTGAGCCGAGCCTGCTCGGAGAGCTGCTGGATATCCTCCCCTTCTTCCAGCGCCTGGCGCGATCAATGATCATCAGACAACAAAACAGTAGAAGATAAAGGTAAAGCATTTTACCATTGCCCACTGGTCGTCGCTGAGACCGTCGTTATAATTAATGACTGCTCGACGGCGATGACCACGGCCTTCAGCCTCCTCGATCTCATCCTTCGCTTCAAACGGTTCATCCGTGCGATAGCACTCTGGCAACTCCTCGAGTGAGATGAGAGGCGGTGGAGGCTTGCCGCGATTTCCGGCCGCCTTCCAACTCGTGATAGCGTCGCGTTCGCGTTGCATGTCCATCTCGGAGAAGAGGCGTGCTTCATCATCTGAACGCGCGATGATCTCGTTGATCTCATCATCGTTCATGTCACCAGCCTCCTCGTTCTCCTCCTCTTGGTCAGCCTCAAGAATGGACCGTAGGAACTCTTCTTGTTCTTCTTGCGTTGACTTGTTGTCAAAGCGACCGGCCTGGATGACCTTGTCATCGATATCAAGCTTGTACCGTGCGCGGGCATACATCGCTTCTTCTACACTCTTCTCTGTGATGAAGCGAAGAATTCGAACCGATTTGGTTTGGCCTATTCGGTGTGCACGGTCTTGTGCTTGCAGATCGGCATGGGGATTCCAGTCCGAGTCAAAGATGATGACAGTGTCGGCCGTCTGCAAATTCAGACCAAGACCGCCAGCCCTGGTGGAAAGGATGAACACCGTGATGTCCGAGTCCTTTGCGTTGAAAAGTTGTACGTGGCCCGCGCGCTCTTCGGTCTTTGTACCACCATCCAGACGCAGGTATTTACATCCTATCATCTTGAGAAAATCCTCCATGATGTCCATGACCTTGGTCATTTGGAAAAAGATGAGAACCTGGACGAAACTTAGCCGGAGTGCAGATTGAGGTTAATGCAACAGCACGTACTCTGTGACCAGTCGCAAAAAACTTGGGTAGAATCCGAGAAAGCAACTCAATCTTGCCGGAGCAACGGATGAGCTTATCATCAATGAGGCCAGCAGGATTGATCTTGTCCTCGACACTGTCGAACAAGAATGGGTGCTGGCAGATCTTGCGAAGCTGCATGAGTTCATTGCTCAACCCTTTGACACCCCCTGTTTTACTGCATGGAGAGTTAGAAATGGTCCAGATAAGTCGGAACCAATGGTATGACATACCCAGGCTTGTCGTTTCCAGCTGCGATCATCTTGTACTTCTTCATTTGCTTGTATAACTGTGTCTGTAACGCGCTCATCTTGACTTTGACAACTTTCTCGACCTTATCTGGTAGCTCTGCTTCGACGTCCTTCTTTAAGCGACGCAGCAAGAAAGGCCGTAGCACCTTGTGCAAACGCCGGATGATGAGGAGCGCTTCTTCTTCGTTCAGCTCAATCTTGTCAGGTGTACCCGAGTTGGCAAAAGGAGTGTTGAACCACTCGTCAAACGATTTGACGGAGTTGAAAATTTTGGGAAGCACGAAATTGAGTAGCGACCAGAGTTCAGGAAGATTGTTCTGCAAGGGGGTGCCCGTGAGGATAAGACGATAACGCGAGTGATAATATGTGGTCAGCGTCTGCGCAAGCTTAGACTGGGTATTCTTCATTCGGTGACCCTCATCTACGGCCAAATTCAAAGTGCGCTCCGCAGAAAAGACATGTCTCTTACCGATGATCATGTGGACCCACTTCATCTTACTCAGGATAGGCCGGTCTTTGATGATGTACTCATAAGTCGTGAGCAACACCTGGAACTGGCCAACCCTGAGTTCGCCCTGAAGAGCCCGGCGCTGCATTGGATTGCCTTTATATGAGATTGCTTTCACAGCCGGTGCCCACTTGGCAAATTCCCCAGCCCAGTTGGTCATAGTAGACAACGGGACAACAACCAAGTAAGGACCGCGTTGTTTCTTCACCTCAATAAGGAACGAGACGAGGGAAATTGTCTGGATAGTTTTGCCCAGACCCTGATAGTAGATGGCTCAGCTTGGGCACGTAACATTAAGGCAGACAATATCACCATTTCGTCCGCAAGGATACCATTCAACCTGTTGTTGTAAAGGCTGACCATCCACTGCAGGCCCTTCAACTGATAGTCTTTGAGAGTACCACCAACCAGAAGAGTCGGTTGCTTGGTGACTTTCTCCCTGATCCTGTGTGCGACAGCGTAATAATCAATCTTGCCCTTCTCGTCCTGTGGGTCATCGAACGACTTTTGTGCACCAAAAGTCTCTTCACTTGTGTCCTCTTCGACTGGTTCGAGGGGATACTCAGTCTGTTGCGCAAGAACAGCCTGGGCAAGTGAATCTAAGTAGGAATCCGTCTGCTTTAACAAGTGAGTAATGCGCGTGTCCTTGGCGGTGTCGATGAGTTTCATATACGCCTCCTCGTCATCTGCTTTGAGGGCCTTGAGACGTTCCTTTGAGATGCGCTCGATACGCTTCTGTTCCTCGCGTTCGGCATGATTGTGAAATGAGAGGACGGCTCTGCCCAGGCGGATGGCACGCTCCTGCGCAGCGCGGTTTACAGCAAGCACCTCTCGTCCGTGAGCGCAGATAATTCCTAGTTGTTCGACGTGCTTCTGTTTCGCGCGGCGCTCGCGATCAACGCGCTGCTTGCGCTCGAGAGTCTCAGTCGTGTGGGTATCACGTATAGTAGGCTTGCGTGCACGGCGGAAATCCGAACGGTTAAGCGGAAGTAAAGATCCGTGTGTGAGACGCTCGGCAACCATGGCGCGCAGTGCTCGTTGTTTATCGAGCACACGAAGTGATCTTAGTTCAATCACGGCGCGCAGCTTTCCATGTGCGGTGGCGGGCGGGTGGACGTACTCAAGATTGAGGGCTTTATGAGAAACCCCTTGCTGAGAATTGGCAACATTCTCCTTGCTCTCATCATCGATGATAGATTCAAGTCCACCGTCGCCTATAGTAGATGGCATAGCTTCAAGCTCGCGTATCCTCTGTTGGATGCGAGCCTCAACAAAGCGGCGGCGCTCGTTGAGTAGATGGTGAGGATCGAGACCTGAGGGCAT
>QLPA01003089.1:0-11865 GCA_003313945.1 Lactifluus pinguis | reverse complement strand
CACGCCAGCGTTCCAATCACCCTATCACTGTCCATCTCACCGAAATGGACTGATTGTCCTGTGGCTAGATTAATCTTGATGGGTCCTCATCAACACTCTCCCCTTCGCATTTTGCTAGTACCTGTTCCCCACCCCTCCCCGTGTTTACCATTAGTTCTCTGCTACGCCTTTTATCTTGATGTACAATAAACAGACGGCACGCACTTTGGTGCCTCAGGCCAGGAGAAATATAGATCAGTGTTTTTGTTGCATTTTATATTCAGTTGATGATCACCACAACGAACGAACTACTGATAGTCATGTCATAAAAAAGTTAGAAGCTCCTCTACGATACACTGCAGAAGCGTTTCTGGGACAAAAATGTCTATTGAAGATAAAAAAAACGGAGTGTGGAGGTAGCAGGTGGTCGAGGAGTAACGAATTGAAGGCTGAAGCCCGCCTTAGCACAAACACGGAGCGCGGTAAACTGGGCCGGTCGTCCCGGGTCCCGGCCAGATTCCAATTCGGTCACCCAATTCGGTCACCGACCGTAATGTCAAACACCACGAATTGGCAGTCACTATTTTATCTTCACGCGCCTCGCCCTTGGTTCCTTACAACGCAATTACCTCTGCCTCCACCTGGCACAAGTTTTTGTCTACGTTGCCACCTGGGTATCCATGGCCAGCATTTTCTGCTTTGTGACGAGAGTCTCTTTGAGTCGACGTGATTCCCTTCAGGTCAGACCTCGTCTCTTTTTCTGCCTTTTTCTCGGTTTCCCCTATCTTGTGTGAATCTGATAGTCACTCGCAATTCCTACTATCGTTGGCCTCGTCATGTCTTTCTGATGGTACCTCTTGATTGTGGCAATGGTAGTTCGGGGCATATTTACTGCCCCTCGAGATTCAAAGTCTAGTAGTTTCCAGAACGAGTAGAATGCCCAAACAGTGGCGTCTTTGCGAAAACGACGATTGTGAGTGTGTTGTAATCCGCACTACCTTTACAACTGAACGCCCCTCTCAGATTCCAGCGTAACGCGACCACCACTGGCATACTTATCAACAGCATGATGTTGGCTTCGTCAGGCGTCACTCTCTATACCTCAGGTTCCTCTGTTGTAGGTTGCATCCGGAACGTACTGCTCAACCGTTGCTGTGTCCCGCCCTCTAGCACGCGAATAACCTTTATTCCCCGCGATTCTAAGTCAGCAGGCACTTCAAGATATTTGATTGTATGTCGGCTGGTGGACAGAATCGTTAACATTCGGGAGAGTCGGTACAACCTTGTCCCTCCACCTAGATGGCTGTTGGGCGTAACTAATAGTAAGCGTTCTCGACAACCACCCCTATTGCTGCTCATTGCGGTGGACTTTGCCTTCGATGTTCCTCTTCTCGAGGACATCTTTGAAACGTTCGTTAGTCCACTTGTACTTAGTTCACAGCTAGCGACGGTGTCAAACCAAGCATCAGAAGTTGGTGCGTGATATAATTAATAAGTGACATAACATCGTCGCTTCGTCGATCTGACAACGCTCTCACAGAATTCGGCGCAATAATCAGAGAATTGCCTTACAAGGGAGGCTGGCGACACGGCAATACGAAACGCTGTCTTCTCAGAAATGGGATAACGGTGTTTATATGAGCGCTTGCGGTACACGTGCTTGACTCTTCGTGTGACCTGCATCGTGCGACCTCAACAACACTGCCTCTCTGCGGCCCTCAGGTGAACCATCAACTCCTCTGTCGAAGAGTTCCCTTTCTCGCAGGTACGCACAGATCCTGACCCCTCGCTGCAATAGCAGTCTCAGCTAACTCTGTTCTTGCGAAGTTGAATTTCGAACTACTACTAGCAGTCACACTCGATAGCCCATTACATATCCACCTTCTCAACGAACGAGAGTTACTAGGGAACGGACAGGTCATTATGCGTCATCGGAAGACACGTAGTCTTAATCAAAAACGACCAGGTACGTCTCATGACCATAAGCCGCCGCTGAAGCAATCACTCACTTGGATCGAGTAGACCCGACTTCCTTCCCACGCGTGACCATCGGATCCCTCCCTGACAATGTCCTCCTCGACATCTTCGACTTCTGTGAAAAGTACCGCCCTCAATGGTGGATTGCATTGGCGCACGTATGTCGAAGGTGGAGATACATTGTGTTTGCATCACCCCTTCGTCTTAATTTGGAACTTTTATGCAATGCGAACACACCCGTGAAGAAGAGACTAGATATCTGGCCACGAAGCTTTCCCATCGTCATAGTGGAATCGAGACCGAGACTCCGTCTGAGTGGAGCCAACATTATTACCGCACTCGAGCGCCACGATCGCGTGTCCGAAATCGATCTCACTATAACAAATGCTCTATTGAAGCGACTCAATAAAGTGATGAAGAAGCCATATCCAGTTTTGACACGTCTTCGCCTTCATTCTTCGAAGTCCGCACCGGTGGTTCGCGATACCTTTTTGGGTGGATCTGCCCCGCATCTCAAGTGCCTCGACTTGACTGGTATTCCATTTCCGGCACTACCAAAATTGCTTCCATTTTGCCATGACCTTGTCGAAATTTTCCTCGGGAACATACCACCCAATACCGGTTACATTTCACCCGAAGCTATGGCCACAGCCCTATCCGGGTTGACCAAGCTTAAAGAAGTTTCCATTGAATTCGAATCGCCAGCTTCTCGTCCTGATCTAACAAATAGACCTCCGACTTCATTGACACGCGTCGTCCTCCCCGCTCTCACCCGTTTAAGGTTCCACGGTGCTAGCAAGTACTTTGAGGACTTTGTGGCTCGGATCGATGCTCCTGCTATTAATTCTGTCTACACACGGTTCTTCAATCAGCTCGAATTTGACATTCCACATTTCCTCCAGTTTATCGGTCGCACACAAATCCCCGGGTCCTTAGAGGAAGCGAAGCTGACCTTTTTTCACAACGCCGTCGTCATCGAAATCGGTCATCGTGATCCACTGGGAGGGAAAGAATTTCCGAGAGCCCTATATATCGTGATATCGTGCCATGAGTTGGATTGGCAAGTTGCGTGTCTAGCTCAAATATGCGGCAAGATTTCGCCTTTCTTATCCAAAGTAGAACGGCTTGACATTTATAACTATCGCACTGGAGGCAGAAATGAAATGGTTTGGAAAGACTACGTAGATAACCCCCAATGGATGGAGATCTTCCATGCATTTTCGGCTTTGCACCACATGCGAATACCGCCCAGACTGGGTGAGATTATTGCATCTGCGCTGCAAGAGCTCACTGGGGAAAGGGTCATGGATGCGCTGCCGATGCTACGCGATCTCTACTTCCCACCCCCCTCTGAATCCATGCAGCAGGCTATAGAGCAATTCATTTCCTCACGGCAGCGTTCCAATCGCCCTGTCACTGTCCATCGGTGCTGATTTTCAGGTGTCTGGATTATTGTCGATGCGTCGTCATCAATGTTCTCCACTTCTCTTTTTGCTACTACCTGTCTTTATAGCCGTTCCTCACCCCTCCCTATGATTCCCACCTCCCCACAGCAGCTCTCTGCTCCTTGTATTTTGATGTACGATAATCACGCGGCCCGCACTTTGGTGCCTCGGGCCAGGAGAAATATAGATCAGGATGTCGTTGCCAGTGCGTGTTATGGACTGACACCCGGGTGAGTCGGGCGGAAGGCGTCAACGCCGGCACACATGGCCATGTAATATTCGGTTGGTCACTACAGCGAACTACTGAAGTCATTTTATGGGAAATTTAGTTGCTCCTCTACAAAACACTACAGACATTTCGCCGGGACACAAAAGTCTATTCAAGACACGAAAAAGACGGAACGTTGAGGTAACAGGTGGTCGAAGAAGAGGAGAAAGTAACGAACTGAGGCCCATATTGCTCGCTCCACCACAAACACTCTAACCCTAAGATTTAATGCTCATTATCTCACAAAATTGATGCGACAAAGCCTCCCATCCTGCGCGAGTGCAAAGCCAGGTTTCCCCTTCGGCAGCTACGGGATCGCCCCACTTAATCCATTGTCCGGGACTCGGAGTGCGCATAGCCTGCATAGCGATGTATTGATGCGGTGGCCAAGCGTTCGGAGCATGCCCCATTGCAGCCCATAATCGATGAAGGTCACTTGGACGCGCGCGCGGAAGGATCCTGGAATTGAGTATCGTAGCTGTTCGTGGCGGAGCTTCGACGAACGCGTACAAAAAGAGTAGATCATCAAACTCCCAGTGATCAGGATGCTCGATTGATCGTGACAGAAACGCGAGTACCTCTCCCCAGACAACCCCGCCACGCCACAGGCTGCTAGAGAAATCATATACTGCAAAGAGAGAGGTAATTCCTAGTGATGATGATGACTGCGGCAAACCTGACGTACTTGATCGAGTCGAGGGGACAACTGTCGCCTGTTATTTACCCTCTGGCAGCCCAAGAGCACTATGAGATCTCCTTTTGACTGCATCACCGTGACACAAAATTCCTGTGATGTCATTGTATTGCAGAGCGAAATTTGGCGTAGTATGCGGCAAGGACGTTATCGTCAAGGTAGTTATAGTACTAGTACGACTCTATTTCGATAGGTAAGCAAGGGGGGCCAGACATCCATTTTTTTTCCTCACAGGAGCGCCGTCACTGCACCAAAGTCGCAGGTTGAGACGGAGTGGGGATGTATCGCCATTTTTGGCATACGTGCGCCAACCTATCGGCTGTACCACTTGCTTCCCCAATCCCACTCCGAGTCAGAGTACCGTCGCCGGAAATCGAAGATGTCTAGGAGGACATTATCTGAGAGAATGGATTGTAACAAGTCGTAAAATATGATCTGCGCATACAGTAAGTCATCATCATGAGCACAGCGCTTAACCCCTCGTCCTCGAACTGAGCTCTATCCCTTCTGGTGAAGTACCACGCGCCTTCCCATATTGTGAGACTTAGAAGGTAGATCCTTTGGATCGGAAAGGTGCTAGAAGGTGAATCGTGGGCGTTAATTGATCGGGTACTTGGTGATAGTTGGTAGTAGACCTTTCCGAGTCGAGCGCTCCTAATTAGGGATTCATGCATACGAAGCACTAGATAAGACAGATGGGAAGGCACTTGGCGTACTTGCGAGTCTTCATCGAAGGATGTGGTAACGAAGAGGGGATCAAGAAGTGTGGTTAATACGGCAAATATGGGGAACGGGGTCCATAGTTTGTGACATTTTTCTGCACGCGTGAATGTCGCGATGGGGGAGCGTTCTTGAGGGTGTTTCAGATCCAGGGCTCATATACGCCTTCTTTGATAGAACACACCTGATTCCATTGTAAATGCCAAAGAGCCGTGTGCTTGGTGAATATAAGTTGCGTGGTAGGAGTGATGCGCGGAATGTGATGTTTGGATGTGTGAGGGTGAATAGCACTGAAGTGACGGAGACCACTGGGATAAGGGAGGCATCATTTACGTCTGGGGCGGGACCCAGACGATGAAAGGAAGACGTGGTGCGGTGAGCGTAAGTGTTGAGGGGATATAAAAATTGTCGCTTTTGCATCGAGGGTGAGATTTTGAGCACCGGATGAGACGGAAATTTGAGTGAGGTGGACTAGGTCAGAGATGAATGGTAAGGGTTGACCGTCGCCTGGAGCAGGTAGGCTGGGCAGGACAGGGACTAGAAGACTGTCAGGGTTGTTGTTGAGGAATGAGGGTTAAAGGGAGAATGTAAACGTACTCTTCATACGGTGTCCGACCGTAAGATTTGACCTGTCTGTGCTAATTAAACTTCGCCAGGTGGCACCGCGCAATGGGCCGTTTAGCTCGAGAAATTGAGGCCTGAGCGACGACATAGCCCTGTCGCCAGCTTTCGCGTGCGAAGTTGAGCCAAGTAGATAGATTGTGTGAAGGATGGACATGCATGGGTAGAGAAAATGGAGTCAACCACGATGAATCGTCCGGAGTATTTTCGGTGAGGAATCTGGATGGGAAAAGTCCTGATAGAAGCTAAATGCGTGGGGGATCATAATGTTGATAGAGGAGAGGGTGATAAAAAAAGAACCAACGACATTGCGAGGCGCACCCGCGCATGGTGCAACGTACAAGTTGAAGGGCTTCGATGAAATGACGCTCCTTCTCGTCCGATGTGTGGGAAAAATTCCCACTCAACACGACCTTCCTCACCACTTCGTCGTCACACTAATACAGCACAACCACCTCAGCCACCTGGTACAAATTTCTCGTTTCATGTCAACGTCATGATCCACTTGAGTATCCATGCCAGCATTTCCGCTTCGTGACGAACATCTCCGAGCTCGAGTCCTCGAGTCAGCGTGATATGTTCTCCTTCCTTTTTCCCCTTTTATCCTATCCGCAACACACCACACCCACGTTGTCGTCCGTTGCGATCTCATATGGAAAATGATAATGAGTCGTAATTCATTCTATCCTTGTGCTCCTTTCATCTCTCCCCTTGAGACCGTGACCCTCTCCTTTTTGTGGAACCTCTTTGATGCCAGTATGTGCTATATCTACCATGCCCCGAGAAGCGAAGTTTAATGGTACCCGGAACGCCACACGAACAGTGGCGTCTCCCTGGGAATGAGTTAAGACGTTTGTGAGTGAGTTGCCTGCTGCGTACTTCACACTACCTCTGCGACCGCTTCTCTCAGATTTCCTGTGTCAGCGGTGTACTTCGGTAGACTATTAGCCCGCCTAACCTGAACGATAAATTCGTGACGATCCTTCCAGCACTTATGCGACTACCACCGACATACGTCTCGACAATATGAACAAGAATTGACCGCTCAGGCTGCACTTGGGATGTACCGCCTCGAGCTCGGGAACGACCATTATTTCCCGGCAGTCCAAGTCAGCAAGTGCTTCAAAATATTTGATTGTGTGTCGACTTGTGGCCAGAATTACATGTTAACATTCGGGAGAGTTTTCCCTATCGTTGCAGTGCTCATCGCAGTGGACTCTGCCCTCAATATTCCCCTTCTAAGGGATATCTTTGAATCGTCGTTATACTTGTAAATTATACATGGTGCTTAATGATACTCAGAGTGGATGTTGGCCTCTAACGCTGCCAGAATTGGGATACCGTAATAGTAAGCGCTCTGGAGAACTATCCTATCCCAGCTCATCGCGTGGACTCTGCCTTCAAGTTCAATGTTCCTCTTATCGTGGACGCCTTTGTATCGTTCGTTACACTCGTAAATTATAAATTATACTTAATAAAATTCAGAGTGGGTGTTGGGACTGTTGGCCTGTATTGTTGCCGGAATGGGCAGCTAAATCATGTGACATGCATCGGCCTCAGATACTAGGATCCTTGCGCCTTGCTGCGGACATCCCTCAGCTGAATTGTCGAAGATTTCTCTTTCTCGCAGGTACGTCCCGATTCCGATCCCTCACTGATATGGGCTTGCTAAGTTGAATCTCGAACAACTAGCACTGGCAGTCACACTGCACTCGATCACTCGATAGCCCATTAACTATCCATCTTCTCAACGAACAAGGGAAGGGCAGGTTATTATGCGTCATCGGAAGGCACGTAGAATTAATCAAAAACGTCCGGGTACGTTTCATGACCATAGACTGCCGCTGAAGCAACCACTCACTTGGATCGAGTAGATCCGGTTTCTCTTCCACGCGTGACAATCGGATCCCTCCCTGATAATGTCCTCCTGGACATCTTCGACTTCTGTCAAATGGCTTGGTACTACTCCCCTCGATGGTGGCATGCACTGGTGCACGTATGCCGAAGCTGGAGATACATTCTGTTTCAATCACCGCTTCGTCTTCATTTGAAACTTGAATGCAATGCGACCACACCCGTGAAGGAGACGCTAGATGTCTGGCCACGCGGCATTCCTATCATCATAAGGGAATCGAGATCGAGACTCCCTCTGAGTGGGGCCAACATTATTGCCGCACTCAAGCATTACGATCGCGTGTCCGAAATCGATCTCTATACAACAAGTACTGTATTAAAGCGACTCAACAAAGTGATGACGAAGCCATATCCAGTTTTGACAAGTCTTTACCTTTACATTTCAAATTCGAAGTCTGCACCAGTGCTTCGCGATACATTTTTGGGTGGATCTGCCCCGCGTCTGGAGGATCTCAGCTTGATTGGTATCCCATTTCCGGCACTACCAAAATTTCTTTCATTTTGCCATAATCTTTCCTTTGTTCACCTCGTGAACATACCCAATACCGGTTACGTTTCACCCGAAGCCATGGCCACGGCCCTATCCACGTTGACCAAGCTTGAATTCTTCCTCATTGGATTCGAATCCCCAGCTTCTCGTCCTGATCCAGCAAATAGACCTCCCACTTCATTTACACGCGTCGTCCTCCCCGCTCTCACCCATTTGGAGTTCCATGGTGCTAGCGAGTACTTTGAGCATCTTGTGGCTCGCATCAACACTCCTGCTATTATTTCCGTCGACACACGGTTCTTCAATCAGCTCAATTTTGACATTCCACATTTCCTCCAGTTTATCAGTCGCACACAAATCCCCGGGTCCTTAGGGGAAGCGAAGCTGTACTTTGATGGTAAAAGCGCCTACATCCACGTTGGTCATCGTGACCCACCGGGAGGGAAGGAATTTGAGATCGTTCTGTCTATCACGATATCGTGTCATGCGTTGGATTGGCAAGTTGCATGTCTAGCTCAAATATGCGGCAAGATTTCGCCCTTCTTATCCAATGTAGAGCGGCTTCTCATCGCTGACCCTTCCTTTCACTATGAGGGTATAAGGGTTGTACCGTTTACAGATTGGAAAGACTACGTGGATAACCCCCAATGGCTCGAGATCTTCCATGCATTTTCGGCTTTGCAGCACATGCGTATACCGGACAGACTGGGTGGGATCATTGCATCTGCACTGCAAGAGCTCACTGGGGAAAGGGTCATGGACGCGTTGCCTATGCTACACCACCTCTACCTTCCACCCCCCTCTGCATCCACGCAGCAAGCAATACAGCCATTCATTTCCTCGCGCCGGCGTTCCAAACACCCTGTAACTGTCCACCTCACAGAAATGTACTGATTGTCTGATGTCTGGATTAATCTTGAAGCATCGTCATCAATGCTCTTTTCTTCTCTTTTTGCTAGTACCTGTCTTTATAACTGTTCCTCACCCCTCCCAGTGTTTACCACTTTCCCACATCAGCTTTCTGCTACTTCTTGTATTTTGATGTACGATAAACAGACGGTGCGCACTTTGGTGCCTCAGGCCAGAAGGAATATAGATAGGGTTAGATAGGGTTTTTGTTGCGTATTATGGACTGACGCCAGGGGGAGTTCGGAATAAACAGCCGCACGTTGCTGGCACAACTGGGCATGTAATATTCGGTTGATGATTGCCACGACGAACTACTGCCAGTAGTCATTTCATGAGAAATTTAGCATCTCCTCTAGGATACACTGCAGACGATTTTTCTGGGACACAAAACTGTATTCAAGGTAGCGTGGAGGTAGCCGGTGGTGGAGGAGGAGCAACGAACTGAAGCCCATGTTGCTCGCCTTACCACTAACACTTCAGCTCTAAGCTCTAACGCTCATTATGTCACCAAATATGGCTGCCCATCCTGCGCGAGTGCAAAGCCAGATCTCCCCTTCGGCAGCTGTGGAATTGCCCCGCTTGTTTCCGTTGTCTGGGAGCGATGTCTTGATGTGGTGGCCACGCGGTCGGAGCACGCCCCATTGCAGCCGAGAATTGATGAGGGTCATTTAGTAGGTGCTGTTGTAGCCTCGAAACGCCATGTTTCCCCTAGAGAAGAAGCCAAAGTGTTGGTCGAGCGGGGGATGAGCGTATCGAGGTCCAGTAACACAATACATTCTATGACTTACAACGTTGGCCCGTTTACGAAACGAATAACCGCTCTACTTCTCCATGACTTTACCTGCTCGGGTTGGACCAATGTTTACTGAAACTAAGCGTCTCCGCCTTCCAACCGGTCGTATTTCATGCGATTATAACTTGGCATAGCGTGCGATAGCTCGAGTCTGCTCGACCTCAGCCGAAATTGATTAACTCGGACACGCGCGCGGAAGGATCTCCAGAGGTTAGAGGCAAAATACTGGAATTGAGTATCGTACAGCCGTTCGTGGGTAGAAATTTGCTCGCGTTCCTCGCTTGTCCGAGAGTGTGGGAACATTTTTCCCACTCAACACGACCATCCTCACCACTTCATCGTCACACCTCTTGCCCTTGCTTCCCTAATACCATCGCCTCTGCCAGCTGGTACAAATTTCCCATTTTATGTCAATGTTATAATCCACTTGAGTATCCATGCCAGTATTTCTGCTTCGTGACGAACATCTCCGAGCTCGAGTCCTCGAGTCGGCGTGATCCCCTTCAATTTATCAGGTCAGAACTTGTTTTTCTTCTATTTCCTCTTTTATCCTATTCGCAACACACCCACACCCATGTCGTCGTCCGTTGCGATCTCATATGGACTATGATAGTGAGTCGCAATTCGTTCTATCCTTGTGCTCCTTTCATATCTTCCCTTGGGATCGTGACCCTCCCCTTCTTGTGGAACTTCTTTGATCCCAGTGTGTGTCATATTTACCATGTCCCGAGGAGCGAAGTCTAATGGTACCAGGAACGAGCAGAATCCCCCACGAACAGCGGCATCTCCCTGGGAATGAGCTAAGACGTTTGTGAGTGACTCGGAGTTTCTTTGTACTCCACACTACCTCTGCGACCGCTTCTTTCCTGTGTCAGTGGCGTACTACGGTAGACTATTAGCTCGCTTGACCTGAATGACAAATTCATAACGGCCATTTCAACACTTATGCGACTATCGTCATGCGTCTCGACAACATCAACAAGAATGAACGCTCAGGATGCGCTAGGGATGTTCCGCCTCGAGCACGCGAACGATCATCATTTCTCGCGAGTCCAAGTCAGCGAGTGCTTCAAACCATTTGATTGTGTGTCGACTTGTGGACAGAATTACATGTTAATATTCGGGCGAGTACGTACAGCCCTGTCCCTCAACCTATGCCATAATGGTAGCTGTTGGGCGTCACTAATAAGCGCTCTAGAGAACTATCCCTATCGCTACTCATCGCGGTGGACTTTGCCTTCGATGTTCCTCTTCTTCGGAAACATCTTTGTATCTTTCGTTGGTACCATTGTACTTTATACATGATACTCAGAGTGGATGTTGGCCTCTATCGCTGCCAGATGGGTGACCGTATTCTCATGGGCTCAGTGGCTGTGGTGCACGTGCATCATGTGCCGGTGACATGCATGCATCGTGCGGCCTGAACCACACAAGCTCTCTGCGGCTCTCATCTGAGCTATCAACCTCTCTGTCGAAGGGTTCTCGTTCTCGTAGGTACGTCCAGAATCCAGATTCCTCGCTGCAATAACAGTCTGAGCTAACTCCGTACTTGCTAAGTTGAATTTCAAACGGACTAGCAGTCACACTTGACAGCCCATTAACCATCCATCTTCTCAACGAATAGGAGTTACTAGGATCGTCCTCTATGCATCATCGGAAGGTGGTTTTAAATCAAAGAGGCCCAGGTACGTCTCAGGACCATGGGCTGCCGCTGAAGCCATCATTCATTTGGATCATGTAGGCCTAATTTCTTTCCCACGCGTGACAATCGGATCTCTCCCTGACAGCGTCCTCCTGGACATCTTCGACTTCTGTGAAAGGTACCCTCAATGGTGGCACGTGCTGGTTCACGTGTGCCGAAGGTGGAGATTTATTGTGTTTGAATCACCACTTCGTCTTCATTTGAAACTTAAATGCAGTGCGAACACACCTGTGAAGAAGACGCTAGATGTCTGGCCACGTGGCATTCCTATCTTCATAGATGCATTGTAAGGTGGACCTTACCGGCAGCCTTGAATTTCGTCTCAAACTCGTTCTCGCGCCGGCCCTAAAACA
>QLPA01003084.1:0-14519 GCA_003313945.1 Lactifluus pinguis | reverse complement strand
TGTATTATAATTCGCTTACAATGGCAATTATAATATTGTCCGATTATAAACCCCTTCCCAAATTTGCGACAAAGGACGAGGCGACTAAGCGGAATTGCCCGACGTGTCACGATTCGGGTCCGTGTGATCAGGTGATCTCATCTCCATTGAATTGTCACGGTCCAGCTCCTGAGAATCATGCGCACTGAAAGGTGTAGGGCGTATAGTGTCAGGGAGAGAAACAGAAGGTAGATGCGAAGTGACTTACGTAGGAGAAGGGGTGACTGAATCGCTCATGGGCGAATGAGTACTCGCAGGAAGCACGCTTCTAGGGTCAGATGAGCCAGCGATGTTGGTTGTTGTGGTAGTGGAAACAGAGGCTATGGCCTGTGAAGTAGTGCCGGCGTGGGGACGGCCATCGCTTTCGAGGGGCTGACCATTGAGGTGGGACGAGACAGCGATTATGGAGGTGCGATTGATATGATCTGGAGCCTGCTGCAATACTAGTGCCTCCCGAGAGGGAGGAGTGTGGGGTGCGACATAAGGAGGGGGGTCGGATGGGCGGGTCCAAGTGGTGCGATGCATATTATGATCGATGTAGTATATGCGCCCATCTGGAGTCTGTCGAACCTCCCATCCAGGAGGGAGATCATCGTTGCTGGAAATAATTGACGGAGGAACCGAAGTGGTACTGCGCGTGTGCTGGTCGACAGGGTGGGTACGCCCATCTGGAATCTGTCGGACCTCCCAACCAGGATGGAGACCATCGCTTCGAGGTAAGCTCTCATCGCGGAGACCGCGGAGGCTGTCGCGGATCTTCATAACAACACCGTTATTCGGTGCTTCTCGATCGATTTCATCCCACAAGACAACAAAGTCGCGCTTCAGTTCTGGAAGTGTATTTCTCATGTCGAAATTGGAAAGTGTGGGTAATATGATTGACGATGCGGAGGCCATATCCTGACCCAGATTCGAGTTGTCCCCGTAAGAGGATTGAAGGATCTGGCGAGTGATGTGGATCAAGTTGGCAAGTAACACGTTTTCACGACCGCGTTTGAGGTAGCCCCGAATGACATCTTCCGATTTCCCTAATTGGCCTGCAGTGAGTGCAACCCAACGGTCGTCGCCTGGCTGCACATTTGATATGATGCCAGCAACAACGCTTTGTGTGCACAAGCCAATCCGATTACCTCTCTTTTTCAAAGATTGCCGTATTTCAACGAGTGGTAACAATCGATGCTGGTCCCAGGAGAATATGACCTGAAGGATCGACGACGCTACGTCCGAGAGGCGTAGAGAATCAGTGAGCTCCACACAGGCGACGACTCGCCGTGTTTTGTCCGAGTCGGAGAGGGAATTGGATGACCAAGTACGTTCCATCAAGTCCTTCATTGCCAATTTAAGCTTCGTTTTAATCTTCTCGTTCCCGAATCGCACTCGATCAGAATTCTCCGGTCTGAGTGCATCGAATATCTGGCCTACGATGCGGTCGTCGATCTCCGTTGTCAATTTCCGGTCAAGCTTCTTAGGCACAACCTGAAAAGGAAGGATGCTTGCGAAGAATGGTAGTTGTAATGCACGTCTGCGCATAAGTTCGATGAAGGCACATATCGAGAGGCAAATGGCTGAGCAGATGTAGAAGCAGACGTAGACCTGCGGATAAAAAAGGGGAAGGTAGAGGCCAAGGGCGACAATAAAAAGGGCCAGGGACACATATAACAAATTCATCGAGACCCAAACTGCCAAAGAGATTGGCGACTGGTCACCGCCAATGACGCCGCGCACCCACGCTCGGAACTTGAAGTCGGAGTTGGACTGTGGGGAATGAGTAAGCATGAGGTATTGTCGTGTCCATCGCTGTAGCAACAGAGCCAGCATTGCAGAGAAAAGGTTGAGAGACAAGCAGGCGAAAAGGAGTGCATTCGCTAGTATGGAGGATGTTGGTAAATGGCCCGAAGAATTTGGATCCGGAGGAATGAAAGGGATAGATCTATTGTTGTATGCGAAAAGTTGAAGGTCATAGAGCTGCTCGAGGATGTATGCGGACGTGTCTCGCGGACTACTCTTGAGGTCCGGAATTATCACCGTAAGTAATGTGACAACCGCCACGGACAACAAACCCGTCTGTACTATTGATTCGATACATGAAGCGGTGTGAAAACGAAACTGAGGTGCGTACAAAAACAAGAATGCCGTCAGCATCCTTTTGCCAGCGTTCAGCCCTCTGTTTGTCGTCCTCCTCTGTCACATCCTGGTACAATGAGAAGAGTGCCTCGGAGCTATCAGCGGGCTCTAGCTCCGAGTCCTGTCCGTCCTTCTGCGAGGCCAGGTCTGTGGTAACACCTAAAACGTAGGTGGTGAAATCGGATGGTAACAATGTCGAGAGTAAGGGAAAAATACCTTGGCCATTCGCCGCCGGAGGATCAACTTGAATTATGATATCGCGTTCAGGAATGACAGGTTGAGACATTGGAGAATTCTGTGGTTTGGAAAAAAGAGAAGGCTCATTTAAGGCCAGCGGACTTTGCATTGAACTTCCACGTGTAACGTAGTGGCAGTTCAAACAGTCAGTTCTAGAAGCTGTCGACCAGGCCATGAGGGCTGTGTGACTCTACACAGAGCCCGAGGTGTAGAGATCGGAACGCGGTGCCAGCTGCGCATGTATGGCCGTCGCATTGAGAAAATGTGCAATGATATGAACGGCTTAGCCTCCTTCACCACACCCCCTAGTGTTGCTGCGGCTCGTGAACTAGGCCAAAATCAGCCGAGCTGAGCCAATTTTGGCCGATTTTGGCCTAGCTAACGAGCCGCGGCAGCACCAGCTACGACCGCCAACGATCGATCGCGATGTGAACGACCGAGACGCGATCGAGGAGAATGACGCGTGAGACATGATTGGGGCGTGTCTCACATCGATCTGCATCGCAAAGTCTGTATGGTAACGTTTTCCAGATTGTTTTATATGATTATTCACGTAAGTGTTCGTCATCGTGACGCCCTATGCTCTCCGTTTTCGTCATTTCTTTTCGAAACAAGCGCGACTGTGTGCATCATCCTCAAGGACAATATTTCATTCTCTCAAGATGTGCTGTTTTTCATGTGTTTTATTGAGCGCGTTTCGTTTCTTGTGATCGTTCTCCAACCCTTTCCTCTTTTAAAGCAGTACATAAAGTAGGGGCAAAAAATGCCCAAGTAATGTAACGTTCTCATGTGCTCACATTCCCATGTGTGTCACCCCCACGAGACTTTCATTTCCACCGCTTCCACTGAACAAATAACACACATAACCGTTCTCATTGGGTTCAAAAACAAAATCTATAGCAGCGCTCTGTGACTTTCACGGTGGAATACGGGGAGTGAAGGATGGCAGTGCAGAGGGCAGGAGATGGGGAGATCACGGAGTATCCGCAAACTCAGAGTGCGTAAACTTGATGCACTGCCAGTGGCAAGACCCTGTACCCTGCAATGTGGTAGTAGCACTCTGAGCGATCGCAACTGCTCCACTCACGAGTTTATAGCCCTTGTACCTCGCCATTCTTCCCGCTTTTCTGTGTTCCGCTTTCTTGTTTTGTTTTTAGTTGCTCAGATACTGTCGCGTTCAAGTTCAGTCAAAAGTTCAAGCTCAAGTTGGCAGGTGTCCATAGTCACGTGACAATATCGGGGTACGCGGGCCGATCGCATCATTACGCAAACGTCTCTTCCGTCTGCCACCCATATTAACAACGACCTTTCAGTGCCAGACCTTGCATATTCGATCGCTTTCACGCTTATTTCCGTTTATTATTCAACCGCGCGTACTCAATCCCTATGCGAAGACCACTAAATCAACGTCGGTGCATTTCAAAATTGTGCTAAGCCTGAGCGTTATCGATCCGGGCCACTCCTAAGACCGCTTAGGCGTAGCTACTTTCTACACATCGGCAGGCTCGACAATTTAATAATTATTTACTCCACCAGTGATCACAGAAACTGGGCAGGCGACAGAGTCGGTATAATTTGAGTATTTTAATTGGGTGTGTGTTGAACAGACGTCATCGAAATACAAGAACTGTCCACAAGGTCTACAAAAACGTTTAAACCTGAGAGGAAATGGAAGCGAAAATGACCTACAAAGACTATTAATGGTTGGGATTGCAACTCATTTCCCCCACATTGTCCGACTCGGACGACGCCGAGTGGCGTGTAGAGCGCGTACGAAGAGGCGATTTCATTTCAATTCGATCATTCAGGTCCTGAGCGTAGTGATGTGCGAAAAGGGGTGCGGAGCCTGTACTATTGGGGTGAAAAACAGACGCTACCTCTGGAGGAGTAGAGTGAGAGGCAGATGCTGAGGTAGGAGGCGATGATTCAACAATCCCATGGGAGAGGTTAGACCGAACGGTAGGCTGCTCTCTAGACGGGGTACAAGCAACTTCGCCTAGTGTTGTCGTGGCACTGGAAGTCAGGACCTGTGACTCGGAAGTATCAGAACGGCTGTGGGCTTCGAGAGATGAAGAGGTGAGGTCTGACGACGTAGCGTCGGTGGTGGCGCATCGCGTTGATTTACAAATAGATGAAATGGAAAGGCTAGGGTTACGGTGTGACGCAGGGGAGAGAATGATAGTACGCGTTTTAGAGTCCTCGTCGACCTCGTGGTCAGGGGAAGTCGAGCCTGGGAGAACCGGACAAGTATTGGACGAGGCCGTCCCATTCAAAGCATCGTACATAATAAGCGTGTTGTCACGGATCTCCGTAGGAACTTTGTCGTTCGGCGCTTGTTCGATGTCATCCCATAATGCATCAAAGTCGTGCTGAAGTTCAGGAAGAGTATTTCGTACGTCAAAATTGGCAAGTGACGGTAATATGGATGATAACGATGCAGCCATATCCCGATTATCCTTCAAAGACTGAAAGATCTGGCGAGTAATGTGAGTCAGGTTTGCGAGTAAAATGTTGTCTTTGCTACATTTGAGGTAGCCCCGAATGGCCTCTTCAGATTTGCCTAGCTGATCCGCAGCGAGCGCGATCCAATGATCGTTGTTCTCCTGCACGTTGGAAATGATGCCAGCTACAATGCTTTGTGCACACAAACCAACCTGCTTCCCAGCGAAAATGCCTTGGCTTTTCAGAAATTGGCCCATTTCAACGGACAGCAGCAGGGAGTTTTGCCGGTACCGAGGGAAAATCTTTTCGAGGATTGACGACGCTATATCCGGAATGCGTACAGCATCAGCGAAGTTGACGCAGACGACGAGTCGCCGCACTTTCTCCGAGTCGGAGAGGAAATTGGATGACCAAGTACGTTCCAATATTCCCGTCACAGCCCTTTGCAGGCAATCCTTTCCCAGACTGGTAATCCTGCGCACAGGATCGTGGATTATTGATGATTGGCAGAAGCCGGGGATGGTCTCAAAGAATTGGGCCAAATCGGAATCATCGACGAGAGCTTTGAATAACCTTCCCAAGATGCGATCGTCGATCCCCGCTGACGATTCCAACCCAGACCTAACCTAGGAATAAAAAGAGGAATTAGGTTTGATCTGCGAATATACAGAAAATGAACCTTTAGGATGTAACTTACCTTATGAAGGAAATACATGAGGAAGTGATGGAGGATGATGAAAAACCATGCACAACAAAGGACGAGGCTGAAGATAACTTTGTTGAGATTGAAGAGATATATGCAAGCGGCCATAAAGAAAAACCACAAGGACAGAAATACCATGACCGCTAATGCCCAAGTTACCAGCGAATGATACCTTTTGCTGACCATTATTTCATGCATCCGCGCTCGGTGGTCGGGGCGGAGCCGCGGGTTCTCAGATCGTTGAACGTATTGGGGTACATACTCCCGTATCGATAGAGACAGAATTGCTGCAGAAATACCGATAACCAAGCTGATGGACAAGAGTGCGCACACCCAAACGATGGACTTTGGAGCAGAGAACCGAGGAAGTTGAGCTGGGACAAAAGGCTCGGATCGATTCGAGTCTCCAAGAACTTGAAATTCATATATATTTTCGAGATAGAATGCGGATTTGGTCTGTGGGTCTTGTTTGAGGGTCGGGAGTGTCACCGTAAGTAATCCCGCAACGGTTGCAGAGAATAAGCTCATCTGTGATGCTTGAGGATGACATGGAAAAACAATTTTAAAAAAATGAGGCACGTACGAAGATAACGACGTTATCGAACCGTTTTATCAGGTTGTCGACATATTTGTCGTCCTTTGTCACCTTGCAATACATCGTGAAGAGTGGCATCGAACTGTCTTTGAATATCGGCTTTGCTTCATCGTTCTGGGGCCAGTTTAAGGCAGAATCTAGTGGACAAGTGCGTGGTGAAATTGGGTCGAGTAGGATTAAACCTTGAACGGAAGGGTGCCATACCTTGGGAATACGCCTTTTCGTGATCAGCAGTAACGTTGACGGTCTGGTGTTCAGGCTGAGACATTGAAGAAATGGGTGTTGTGAAGAGAAAGAGTATGTTGTTTGCACGCTCCAGAGAGACACTTTAACACGAAGAGGTCTAGACCGCCAGACAAATGGCCAGAAGAGTCTATGTCACTGGGCGCAAAAGTGTCAACAATGTCCGAATACGGTGATCCTTAGCCTGGTCGGTGAATATGTGCAATAATATTAAACAACTTGTCGAAAGACAAACAAAATGCAACACATAGATAGAATGATACACCCAAGGAAAAAAAAAAACATGCGTTCTCTCGAACTTAAACAAAGCCGTACGGCGATGGAATATGGTAGTGAAGATGCTGGGAGAGAGGGCGGGAGATAGTGAGATCATGAGGGTAACGTAACGGCAGAATAGAAAGTAACGCGACCACGTAAATTCGATGATAGCCTAACGGGAGACGCACCTCCAACAGCCCACGAGTCCTTGAGACTATATCTTCCCGAGCGACCGTAGCTGCTGCCGTAAGTTCCCGTTCTCGGTCTGGACCATATTAATCTCCTCGAGCAACGCCAACCGCTGAGCCTGCCCGCGCTCAGACACGGCGTTGGCGGCTCTTAGTTCATCCTGTGCTGTTGCTCCATCTTGCGCGAGTTGTAGCGCACGCGCGGAAAGTGCCGCGTTTGCTTCGGTGAGTTGGCGCAACGTCTCGGCCTGCTCTGCCGCGCTCTCCTCCACAGCGAGCTTTTCGGCTTCTAGCTGCTCGACTTTATCCTGCCTGCAACCCACAAGTCAGTCAGCGCCCACAAGAAAATAAAATAAAGTAGACGTACAAGCCACTCGAGCGCTCGAGGTGTTCTTCGAGCGTGCGTACTTGCCGTTGATACGTCTCGAGGGCAGAATTGCTTTCGAGCGCCAGTTTCTGCGCGCGCTCCGCATTCTTTTTGAGCGAGTCGTGAGCCTGCGCGAACCGCTCTATGAGCGCACGGTCATCTGCTATAAGCGCCTGGGCCCGCATCGCGAATGCTTCCACGCTGAACCCTGCGGCAGGCGCCACGTCCACCAGTGAGTGTGGCGAGTCGGGACGACCGACACTGGCGCCTACGCCTGACCCAGGACGGGCTCCGGAGCCCCCAGGCGTATAGAGTGTTTTTAGAGCGCGCACGTCCATGTCACTGATCGATACCACGTTCGGACCAGGACTACCCGTGGCTCCCGGTCTGCGGCAGCACCTAATGAATACGTAGGTGGTGAAATCGGATACCGGCAAGGTTGAGAGTAGGGGAAAAATACCTTGGCCGTTCGCTGCCTCAGGGTCAATTACGTCGAGGCTCTTGTGTTCAGGACCAACAGGTTGAAAATTTTGTGGTATGGAACAAAGAGAAGATTAGTTTAAGGCCAGCTGTACATGCGCAGCTGCCCTTGCAACCACGTTGTATGCCGCGTCCTACTATCTCTACACCTCGGGCTCTGTGTAGAGTTACACAGCCCTCATAGCCTGATCGACAGCTTCTAGTCCGAGTTTAAACACCACTACGATATACGTAGAAGTTCAATGCAAATCCCGCCGTCGCGTTGGGAAAATGTGCAATGACATAAATGGCTTCAAGTTTTCGATCTATATCTATACAAGCATTAGGCCCCGCAGCCTCCTTCACCACACCCCATCCACCCCGCACTCACCTGTTATCATGACCTCACCCTCTGCCCACACTCTCCCACCACGGGCCCACATAGTCAACGTAGCCGAGCACGTCTTTGTTTTTTGTAACCACGCTGTACTTTATAAATTTGGATTCAAAAAAAAAAAAATCTATGCAAGCACTCTGTGACTTCACGGTGGAATACGGGTGAAGGATGACATGATGATAGCGCAGAGGCAGGAGATAAGTTGGGGAGATCTAACCGCTGGAGGGTCGGGCGTTGCCTCGAGGATGTAGTGGTTGGGGATGAAGCCGCGTTGTCTGTGCTTATCTCAGCGTTGGTAACTGTACAATGTCCGCTACGCTTCCCACGCTGTCATCCCTGACTCGGACCCCGCTGTCCCCAATCCCCATTACACCGCGACCTGTTGCAACGCGGTAGTATGAGCGATCGCAACTGCTGCACTCACGAGTCGCATTCAAGTTGGTGTCGAGAGTCACGTGAGAAATTCGGGGTACGCGGGCCGTTCGTACCGTCTCTTTGTGCTACCCATGTTAACGACGACCTTTCAGTAAATTACAGTGCCAGACCTTGCATATTCTATCGCTTTCACGTTTATTTCCACTTATTATTCAACCGCTATCCCTGACCACTCAATTAACGCCGGTGCATTTCAAAATTGTGCTATGCGTTCTTGATCCGGGCCACTCCTAAGACCGCTTAGGCGTAGCTAGTACTTTCTACACATCGGCAGGCTCGACAATTTAATTACCCACTCCACCAATGATCACAGAAACTGAGGACAGGCGACAGAGTTAAATGGGGTGTGTGTTGAACGGAGGTCATCGAAATTCAAGAACACGCGTTGCGATCTTTGCTGGCCAGAGTCCACAAAGTCTACAAAAAACGTTTAAACCTGAGAGAAAATGGAAGCGAAAATGACCTACAAAGACTATTAACGGTTGGGATTGCAACTCATTTCCTCCACATTGTCCGACTCGGACGACGCCGAGTGGCGTGTAGACCGCGTAGTACGAAGAGGCATTTCAATTCGATCATTCAGGTCCTGAGCGCAGTGATGCGCGAAAAGGGGTGCAGTGCCTGTACTATTGCGGTGAAAAACAGAGGCTACCTCTGGAGGGGTAGAGTGAGGGGCGGATGCTGAAGTAGGAGGCGATGATTCAACAATGCCATGGGATAGATGTGATGTGACCATCGTGGGAGTCGCGGCACCCGGATTAGACCGAACGGTAGGCTGCCCTCTAGACGGGGTGTCAGCAATTCCGCCCACTGTCGCCATGGTCAGGACTTGTGACTCGGAAGTATCAGAGCGGCTGTGGGCTTCGAGAGATGAAGAGGTGAGGTCTGACGACGTAGCGTCGGTGGTGGCGCATCGCGTTGATTTAGGAATAGATGAAATCGAACGACTAGGGTTACGGTGTGACGCAGGGGAGAGAATGATAGTACGCGTTTTAGAGTCCTCGTCGACCTCGTGGTCAGGGGAAGTCGAGCCTGGGAGAACCGGACAAGTATTGGACGAGGCCTTCCCATTCAAAGCATCGTACATAAGAAGCATGTTGTCACGGAACTCCGTTGGAACTTGGTCGTTCGGCGTTTGTTCGATATCATCCCATAACGCACCAAAGTCGTCCTGTAGTTCAGGAAGAGTATTTCGTACGTCAAATTGGGCAAGTGACGGTAATATGGAGGATGACGATGCAGCCATATCCCGATTATCCTTCAAAGAGTGAAAGATCTGGCGAGTAATGTGAGTCAGGTTTGCGAGTAAGATGTTGTCTTTGCTACGTTTGAAGTAAGCCCGAATGACATCTTCAGATTTGCCTAGCTGATCCGCAGCGAGCGTGACCCAATGATCGTTTTTTTCCTGGATGTTGGAAATGATGCCAGCTACAATGGTTTGTGCACACAAACCAATCTGCTGCCCTGCGAAAATGCCTTGGCTTTTCAGAAATTGGCCCATTTCAACGGACAGCAGCAGGGAGTTTTGTTGCCGGTACCGAGGGAAAATCTTTTCGAAGATTGACGACGCTATATCCGGAAGGCGAACAGCATCAGCGAAGTTGACGCAGACGACGAGTCGCCGCACTTTCTCCGAGTCGGAGAGGAAATTGGATGACCAAGTACGTTCCAATAATCCCGTCACAGCCATCTGGAGGTAATCCTTTCCCAGACTGGTAATCCTGCGTACAGGATCGTGGATTATTGATGATAGGCAGAAGCCGGGGATGGTCTCAAAGAATTGGGCCAAATCGGAATCATCGACGAGAGCATTGAATAACCTTCCCAAGATGTGATCGTCCATCCCCGCTGACGATTCCAACCCAGACCTAACCTAGGAATAAAAAGAGGAATTAGGTTTGATCTGCGACTACACAAAAAACAAACCTATAGGATGCAACTTACCTTGTGAAGGAAATACATGAGAAAGTGATGGAGAATGATGAAAAACCATGCACAACAAAAGGCGAGGCTGAAGATAACTTTGTTGAGATTGAAGAGATATACGCAAACGGCCATAAAGAAAAACCACAGGGACAGAAATATCATGACCGCTAATGCCCAAGTTACCAGCGAACGATACCTTTTGCTGACAATCATTTCATGCATCCGCGCTCGATGGTCGGGGCGGAGTTGCGGGTTCTCAGATCGTTGAACGTATTGGGGTACATATTCCCGTAACGACAGGGCCAGGATTGCTGCGGAAATACCGATACACAAGCTGACGGACAAGAGCGCGCACACCCAAACGGCGGACTTTGGAGCGGAGAACCGAGGAAGTTGAGCCGGCTTAGATCCATTCAAGTCTCCAAGAACTTGAAATTCATATATCTTCTCGAGATAGAATGCGGATTTCGTCTGTGGGTCTTGTTTGAGAGTCGGGAGTGCCACCGTAAGTAATCCCGCAACGCTTGCAGAGAAAAAGCTCATCTGTGATGATGCTTGATGTGATTTGGAAACTAAAACTTTTAAAAATGAAGCACGTACGAAGACAACGACGTTATCGAACCGTTTTATGAGGTTTTCGACATACTTGTCGTCCTTTGTCATCTTGCAGTACATCGTGAAGAGTGGCATCGAACTGTCATTGAATATCGTGTTTAATTCATAGTTCTGGGGCCAGTTTAGGGCAGCATCTAGTGGACAGGTACGTGGTGAAATTGGCTCGACTAGGATGAAACCTTGAACGGAAGGGTCCCATACCTTGGCGATTCGCCTTTTCGTGATCAGCAACGTTGACGGTCCGGTGTTCAGGCTGAGACATTGAAGAAATGGGTGTTGCGAAAAGAAAGGGTACGTTTGCACGCTCCAGAGAGAAACTTTAACACGAAGAAGACTAGACGGCCAGCCTGAGACAGATGGCATCATGATGGGTCGGACCAGAAGAGTTTATGTCACTGTGCTCAAAAGTGTCAACAATGTTCGTAATATTGTGATCCTCGGCCTGGTCGGTGAATATGTGCAATAATATTAAACAACTTGTCGAAAAGACAAACAAAATGCAACACATAGATAGAATGATACACCCAATGAAAAACGTGCGTCCTCTCGAACTTAAATAAACCCGTCCCGACGATGGAGTATGGTAGTGAAGATGGCGGGAGAGAGGGCGGGAGATAGGGAGGTCATGAGGGTAACGTAACGGCAGAATAGAAAAGTAGCGCGACCACGTAATTTCGATGAATAGCCTGACGGGAGACGCACCTCCAACAGCCCACGGGTCCTTGAGACTATATCTTCCCGAGCGACCGTAGCTGCTGCCGTAAGTTCCCGTTCTCGGTCTGGACCATATTAATCTCCTCGAGCAACGCCAACCGCTGAGCCTGCCCGCGCTCAGACACGATGTTGGCGGCTCTTAGCTCATCCTGTGCCGTTGCTGCATCTTGCGCGAGCTGTAACGCACGCGCGGAAAGTGCCGCATTTGCTTCTGTGAGTTGGCGCAACGTCTCGGCCTGCTCTGCCGCGCTCTCCTCCACAGCGAGCTTTTCGGCTTCTAGCTGCTCGACTTTATCCTGCCTGCAACCCACACAAGTCAGTCAGTGTCCACAAAATAAAAATAAAAATAAAAGCAGTAGACGTACAAGCCACTCGAGCGCTCGAGGTGTTCTTCGAGCGTGCGTACTTGCCGTTGATACGTCTCGAGAGCAGAATTACTTTCCAGCGCCAGTTTCTGCGCGCGCTCCGCATTCTTTTTCAGCAAATCGTGAGCCTGCGCGAACCGGATCAGCCGCTCTATGAGCGCACGGTCATCTGCTATAAGCGCCTGCACCCGCATCGCGAATGCTTCCACGCTGAACCCTGCGGCAGGCGCCGCGTCCACCGGTGAGTGTGGCGAATCGGGACGACCGACGCCTGACCCAGGACGGGCTCCGGAGCCGCCAGGGGTATAGAGTGTTTTTAGAGCGCGCACGTCCATGTCGCTGATCGATACCACGTTCTGAACAGGACTACCCGTGGCTCCCGGACGCAAGCTCGGTGATGTACGTCCGTTCGAGCCTGCCCGAAATGGACGCGCTGCATTACTTAGCCGGGCAGCACGGGCTTCAGGTGATGGAAGAGTAACCCAAAGGGGTTGTAAAATAGCAACGAAACCGGCTGCGTCTTTAGCAAAGGAGACGGGAGAGAAGGGCCTGGGTTCCATGGGAAGTTGTGATGGGATGCTGCCCTGTAGAAACCAACAATATTCGTATTAGCGACGCATGGCGATGCCTGAGTCACTTTGTAAAATAAACCACTCACGGGAGAGCAATCTTGCAGTCCCTCTGTCTCACGCTTCGTCGCCTTTAGCTCCCGTGCTACCGCGTTTCGCTTTTCTGCTTCTGATGCAAGCAGTTGCTCGAACGCTTTCGCGTTGTGTTTCTCGAGATACCGTCCCAGTGCGTCCACCAACGTGGCCAGTCCCAAGTCACGTGAGAAGAGCGGAATATCGTAGTGCTGAACGAGACCACGCAGCCCGTTCGCAGCTTCCGCAATTTGGTCCTTTGCTTGTGCGATGAGATCCTCCCGCTCCTGGTCCCACTGCTCGCGCTCCCTCTCTAGAGTCTCCGACAGCTCCTCCAACTGGGCCTGCTCCTGCTGAAATCGCGTACGTTCTGACCTCCATGATGCCTTTTCCGCTTCCCACGTGACCGCTACCGCTTCCGCCTCTGTCCGTGCCCTACCTTGGGTGTCCGACAACTCGCGCTCCAATGTCCGTATTCGATTCTCTAGCCGTCCTGCATCCTCTCTCCCTCGAAACGATGAATCCAGCTCCTTCTCCAGAGACTCCACGCGATCCTCTAATTGAGCGACTCGTTCCCGCTCCCGTTGGAGCGCGGCTCTCTCCCGCGACAGCTCGGATGCCGCTGCATTCCGCGCATCGGCGAGCTCTTTGGCAGTGGCTGCCCGGACATCCTTGATCTCAGCCGCAGTAGAAATCCGTGTCTCCTCGAGTTCGGCTTCCCGTTCCTGTGCCCGCGCTTCCGCCGCCGCAAGCCTCGCTTCGAGTTCCTCGAGCTCTTCTCGGCTCGCGCTGTCACTTCTGAACCCTGCTCCACGTGGTGATTTCCCAGGTACGACCGAGCCTTCATGGCCCGCGAACAAATGCGCTCCATCAAACTTGTGCCCAAAGCCGTTCGTACTTGAAGAAGGTGGAATGAGTGTCCAGTCAGCGTCGGGAGTGGCTGTTCTACCGCCCCCCTGCGCACTCTCTGCCTCGGCGAGAGCTATGCCAAGTACGCCGGCACGATGTTCGAGAAGTCTCCGGCCGATGTTCGCGGCGCGCTCTTGGACGCGCCAGAGCTCCGTTTGCGCAGTGTCGACTTTGCGTTCGGCTGTCTCAAGTGCGGTGCTCGATTGTCTTGATATACGTGTTGGAGAGGGAGAGGCGGACGAGTTGAGACGGGCGAGAGTCTGAGCCGCATCACGGATCTTGGCTTCCGTAGCCAGCTTTCTTTGGAGGGCACCAACGCGTGACGACAAGACCGTGTGTTCCTACACAGTAACATGAGAAGAGAATGGGTGTCAGCGACTGAAAAGCCGGGAATTTGCACCCGACTCATTTGAGGAAAAATGGGGATAAACTGTGACGATCGCAATAGTCTCCATGGTCGGTTGCCTAAGAGAGGCGGTGCTCTCTCCCCGCCCCCTCCCAACCGGGAAAATTACAGGTCACACACCTTTTTCAGCTCCTCAACCTCCTCTGCACCCAGAATCTCGTATCCCCGGCTGTCCACCATTGCCTCTGACGATAATAAGCTGAGCAATAAAGCATCGCGCGTGTTGACCGGCTGTACGTCATTCGCCTGCAGATTCGGTCGTGGCGGAGGGGGGGGGGACTCCTCAATTTCAAGTGGTGGTGCCTTTCTACGTAACGGAGTTGTCGTTGTTGTCGGCGAGGGGGTGGTCGATGAAGGTCCGGAAACGGGTAGTGGTGGTTTGCGGTCTTTGCGAATGAAGAGGGCCTTGGTGGTGGTCGAGGGTGGTAGTGGTAGCTCCTTCGTTGGGCTCGGTGA